>JAQZBX010080896.1:0-13754 GCA_029593785.1 Cabassous unicinctus | reverse complement strand
TGAAAGTCTCCTTGTTCCTCAAATGTAGCCTCTCTCTAAGCCAAACTCAGCATAGACACATACTACCTTCTCCAATGTGGGACATGACTCCTGGGGATAAGCCTCCCCGGCACTGAGGGATTATAACCAAGCACCAACTATCAATGCATCTGGAAAAAGACCTTGACCAAAAGGGGGAAATATTAAATGCAAATGAGTTTTTATGGCTCAGAGATTTCAAAGTGAGCCAGGAGGTCATTCCAGAGGTTGTGCTTATACACGTCTCAGCAGGATCTCTCTGACTGCCAAATAAACAGTGCCTCAAACAGCGGGGCTCCTGGGGGTTCTAGAGACATCTAGATACTATAAGCAGAGCAGACAAGCTCAGGAATTCAGCACTCTGTCTGTGTGCTTTACTTTGGAATTTATGCTCCCCAATGTAACAGTTAGACTCATTTATAGTTTCCCTACACATAACTCTCCTGCCCCTTTTATCTGAACCTATAATTAGCACTATCCTTGTTAAATATGTGTCCCAGAGACTTAAATCTTTGGTCTGTTCATGTGCTGCTTGATCCCTGAATCTCAGCAGAGTTGCAACACCTACTCTCCCGTTCATTGGACTCACCCAGGACAACTAACAAGGAGATGATGATGGACAACGCCCATCCCAAGGAACAGAGAGTATTTGCAACTGCAAACAAGATAGTTCCATCCATCTACCCCATGGGATCCATGAAACAGAGTGGGCATCACCATCCCAAAATCCTCCATATTGGAGAATGAACAATAGACTAAAGTAGACTTAGTATTTTTCTGTTATAGACTTATTATTATTCTAGCAATGGAAGAAGTTTTGTCATTGAAATAAAGGTATTAGCCACCAGAGGCTCTGAGGGGAGGGAAAGTGAAGAATAGGTATAACATGGGGGCATTTTGAGACATTGGAATTGTCCTGTATGACACTGCAGTGACAGATACAGCTTTATATTATACATTTTGTCATAACCTATAAAATTGTGCAGGGTAGAGTGTAAACTACAATGTAAACTATAGACCATGGTTAGTAGCAATGTTTCAATATGTGCTCATCAATTTTAACAAACGTACCACACTAATGAAAGATGTTGTTAATGTGGGGTAGTGTGGGAGGGGGAGAGGGTGGGTCATATGGGAATCCCCTATGTTTTTTATGTAACATTTATGTAATCTAAAGCTTCTTTTTTAGAAAAGATTTTTAAAAAGAGACAATGACAATTAAATGTAATACATGATGCTATACTGGATCCAATAATGGAGGAGAAAATGCTCAAAAGGATATTCTTAGGATAATTGAAAAAATTTAGAATGTAAACTATATGCTTTACAGCAATGTTAAACTTCTTGAACTTGATAACTGTACTTATTGTGGTTATATTAGTGAATATCCTTGTTCTTAGGATATATACATGGAAGTACTAAGTATTAAAGGAACAAGATATATGCAATCTACTCTTTTTTTTTTAAGACCATTTTATTTTAGATTTTAACTGAACTATTTTTCCCCCTGAGATGGCTCCCTTGTCTGTTTGCTCATTGTTTTTGCTCATTGTCTGTCTGTTTTTTCTTTGGAAGGCACCGGGAACCAAATCCAGGGCCTCCCATGTAGAAGGCAGGCACTCAACTGTTTGAGCCTCATCCTCTCCCAGTCTACTCTTACGTGTTTCGGATTTATGGAAGGAAGGAAAGGAGGAAGGGAGGGAAGGAAGGAAGAAAGAAATTAAAAGTTGGTAAATCTAAGCATCTGAGTAGGAGCTATACTGGAGTTCTCTCTATTGTTTTTGCATTATTGTTGTAACTTCCTGTAAGTTTAAAATTATCTCAAAATTTTAAATTAAAAAAAAAGGGGGAAGCCCATGATTGGAGTTTGTCTGAGAGACATAACAATAGTTGCTTGAATTTCACATAAGAAACTGTGACATCTAAGATGCTTCTTTTTGGCACTTCATTCTCAGCACTCCTAAAATCTTAAAGGTTCTTAAAGTGATAATACTCTCTCTCAACTCCCAGAATTTACACAAACCTCAGTTTATAATAACCTCCACCTTCACCTGCTTACCATCCACTCATCCCTTTTGACACAACTCAATCATCACCTCTTCTAGGAAGCCCTCTTTCACAATCTATGCTACCCACCACCACCTTGCATGCTCCTGTAGAGCCCTGGGTTTGTCTTTGTAATGGCACTTACCATAGTTAATTGTAATCATCTTTTCCATTTTACCTATCAGATGAAAATTATTGGAGGGCAGGGGCTATGTCTTATCATCGTTGTATCCCCCAAACCTAGTATTAGAACCTGGCACATATTATAAAATGAATGAATAAATGAACGAACGCTTCATATATCTTCTGGCCCCTAAGTTTAGTAGCGTATTCAATCTCCTCCCTGAATTACTGGATTTTACTTTCTGGTCTTCTCTTGTTTATATTTGCCCTGGATTTAATTGAGAGGTTCTTGACCAGCACAAGTTCTGTTGGACCCCACCAACCAGGGCAACTTTGTTTCACTGCCAAATGAGGGAGAGACAAACAGCCCCATTCTTTCCTAATTGCTCCTAAAAATCACAGCTATCACCAGACACAGTCCCATTCACTCCAGAACAAACTGGTCTACAGTTTAGCAGGTTATTAGTAGCTCCTTCTCTACTTAGTTGGATTCATTAAAATAGTCTGCTCAGACACTAATTGTCTAGGAATTTGCCTTGCTACAGTGATCCCACCTACCTAAGTTACTAATATGACTGAAATACCCTTCTGCCCATTCACTTTTCCTAGCCTCTCTGCTCTCATGCTAAACTTTTCTTCTGTTTTCCCACAAGCCACCTCATGTGGTTTTCCTATTAACAAGCTGTCATGCACCTAGCTTTGAAATCTAATGTGGTCCAGAATTCTTAATTCCAACACATTTGACCTGTTTCCTTTGGATTGTCCTCTAACTCCACACTTCGCTGTCCACACTTCCCTTTGTACTTGGTTTATGACAGCTACTTCCACCCGGCGACCAGAGTCTGCACTTTGCCTTTTATATTCCAAATCCAACTTCCAGAAGTATGTAACTGTAATCAACTGAAGTTCAACATATGACATTTCACATTTCTAAGAGAGCTAAACTGCTCCTACATGTTCCTCTTAAAGTGTTAAAATTTTTACATTTTTGTAGAGCCTACCAATACATCAATAGAAAAGCCTATCAACCATTTAGAGCACTTATCATAAATCAGGCCAAAATTAAGAGTCTGAAATGGCTGGGAACTTTTCTCTACCAATCATCATGTGATTACACTCTGGCCATTGCAATTCATGGCATAATCATTTTTATAAGTCTATTTATGAGTACAAAGAGGTAGCCACCACTGCTTTAGCTTGCCAGCTTGGACTGGCTGCTGCTATTTTAACCACATTCCCCTTACAAAGAGTACAGCCAACAGTTCCAAATTCCTGAGTGAACCATAACTCTTTATACTAAGAAAAGTGAATGATGCATCACTTGAAAATTTGTTACAATTTAAGCCACTATCAATTTGTTTTTAATTTATACAGAGTGATCTCTTAGGACCCAAAGTGCCATGCCTCCATCCTTACCCCCAAGGGTGTTTGGCTCCAGGAGTGGAAGACTCCCCTAGAGAAATGCCTAAACAGCCAGACATTAGGAGCCAACCCACTAGAATAAGGAAAGTTTCAGACTCAGCCAGTGGTTCCCTACATGTAAAGAGGACATTCTCTTCAACACTGAATGAAAATGACTAGAGCCTGACTGAGGGCTTAAACAGTCCAAGGACTTGGCAACTTAAGAACTCAAAGTTTTACCCAAGGGTCACTTTTTGAGCAAGGAAAAGGGGCCAATCTGTACGAAGAGCCATGCCCCAAGGTAGAAAGGAATCAAGTGGCTATTTATGCCAACCTGATTCTGATCATCTTTGTCTGGGAGGTCCCAGGTTCAGTTCCCCGTGCCTCCTAAAGAAGACAAACAAACATCAAGCAGACATCGAGCAAAAACAATGAGCAGACATTGAGCAAAAACAATGAGCAAAAACAACAAGCAGACAATGCGCAAAAAAAAAAAAAAAACCGAGCAGGGAGTGGATGTAGCTCAAGTAGTTGAGTGCCTGCCTCCCACATGGGAGGTCCCATGTTCAGTTCCTGGTGCCTCCTAAAGAAAAATCAAACAGACAATGAGCAAAAACAACGAGCAGACAATGAGCACAAACAAGCAAAAAACAATGAGCAAACAGATGAGGGAACCATCTGTGGGGGGAGAGAAATAAACATTTAAAACAAACATAATTTTCTCTAAAAAAAAACAAACAAACAGTAATACCTTGTACTAAAATTGTAAGAATTAGAAATAGGGTATGCAAAATGCCTGGCCCACAATAGGTACTCAAAATTATCACAAATATTTTCAATAGAGGTGTGTGCAAAATGCTTAAGGAACATGGAATTTGCTCCTCCTAAAATTTCTCATCATGAAGAATCCCAAAAGTTATGGTATTAATCAGTGTCCTAAAGGAAATTGGAATTTTGAAGTGAATGTAATGAAGTAACTTTTACAAAATAAGATCAGAGTCAAGGAACCAAAGAGGGGAAGTTGAGGCCCTGACAGCCAGCAACAGAGAGAACTGGTGCCTGGAAGATCATCCTCTCTGCTGACACATCCTTGTTGTGGAGACTGAGACTCTCAGAGACTGATGCCATCAAACAGCAGTCAGCTGACTGATTATAATTTCCATTTTCTGGTTTTGGTGACCCACAAGAACGGAAGTTGCTGACCAGTTAGTACAACTGTTCACACTGCACATTGAAAAATAATGGAGGGAAGCGGATGTGGCTCAAGTGATTGGGCTCCTATCTACCATATGGGAGGTCAGGGTTCGATTCCCGGGGCCTTCTGCTGAAAAACAAGCTGGCCTGCGTGGCGAGCTGGCCTAAGCAGAGGGTTGGCCCACATGGAGTGCTGGCCCACGCGGAGAGCTGGCTCAGCAAGATGACGCAACAAAAAGAGACACAGAGTAGAGACAATGAGAGATGCAGTAGATCAGGGAGCTGGGGTGGCACAAGAGATTGAGCAGCCTTCTCTCCACTCTGGAAGGAGAGAAGGATTGGTTCCTGGTGCTGCCTAAAGAGAAGACAAGCAGACACAGAAGAACACACAGAGAGCAGACAGCGAGTGCAAAACAACAATGGGGGGCAGGGGGGTAATAAATCTTTAAAAAAAAAAAGAAAAAGAATGGAAACTATGTATATGTTTATATATATGTGTGTGTGTATGCATGTGTATACATATATATATAGGTATATGTATATATGTGCAATTTAGTATAAATAAATATTCAGACCAGTTTAATACTTCTACCTTAAGTGGAGAAAAATAAATCTTTAGCCAGACCACTGGTAGTAAGATGGGAAGTAATAGGGAAAGAGTACCAGGAATATAATGAAATTTGTTGTATATGACAATGTTCAGGAAGACTACTTTGCTTTTGCCATACAGGAAAGAGAGTATCATCTGGTTGGATTCTACATAATCATTACATTACATTACATTACTTCAATGCTGCTTAAATCTATGAACAACTGATGCTGATTTCAAAATAATCTAATGTTTTCCAGATTCCTCTTTCACGTATTCTTCCCTAGTGTCCTCAATTTTGTAACAACATTTCAGTGTCTATCTATAATTGTGTCAAAATTGGACATCAAACAGTTCTTTGGTATTATATCTATGGCTAGCTTGGACATGGTACTATCTATATCTATATCTATACCTGTATCTATATTTCTATATATATATATCCCACTAGAATTCACATACCTGGTAACGATCCTAAAACTTCCAGCCATCCTATATGGAAGCAAATATACTCTATACCATAACAGAAATATGAGATGCCCATGACAGCAGTAAAATAAACCAGACCAAGCATACTGCTCTAGACATGAGTTAAACCATATGAATATATGGCAGAATATGGTGGGACCAATGTCTGGATATTGTGCCTCTATTAATTCTGGTTACCCATTTCAGCCACCATGCAGCCTATGGAGCCTACAGACAATTGAAAATTCCTAGATCTCGGAACAGATATGGCTCAAGTGGTTGAGCACCTGCTTCCCACATATGCGGTCCCAGGTTCAATCCCCAGTACCTCCTAAAAAAACAAACAAAAAAATATTCCTAGGTCTTTTTTCTCATGTACTGCTGCTAAGCTATGCTTTTATAATGAATGCTTTAACTTAAATTCACATTTATCTTTATCTCTGCTAAAATGCTTTTATTTATTTCTGATTCTTACCCCAATACACATTGAGATATTTGTATATTCAATTTAATATACCAGAGATTTTCCAGCTTTATATCATCTACAAATTTGATAAGCATGTCCTTTTATGTTTTTTTCTATAAATCACTGATAAAATGATTGAATGCAATAGGGGCAAGAAAAGAGCAATTTGCATTGATTAACAAAAATTATTGAGCATCTAATATATACTGAGTTCTATATTAAATGCAGTGGGTATGGACAATGCAGTAAGAAGTATTACAATTTTGGTCAGTAATAAATAGTATAAAGAAGTAAAATACAGTAATATACTAGTGGCTGAGTAGGGTATAGGCTACTTTAGATAAGGATATTAAGGAAGCCTCTCTGCAGCCTAAATGACGAGAATGATACTGCCCTATGCTCATCTGAAGGAAGAGTGTTCCAAGAAAAGGGTAACAGGAAGTAAAGGTCCTGAAATTGAAGTGAGTTTTACATGTTGGAGGGACAGAAAGAAAGCCAATTTGGTGGAGCAGAGAAATCAAGGGGGAGAATAATGCTCAACAAGTTTTAAAAGGTAGAAAAAGGCTAGATTATACAGAGACATGCAGACTATAATGAGTTGGAATTTTATTCAAAGTGAATTGTCACCTCCCTCTATGCCAACACTGATCTCACTGATCTATTTATGAACATAGCTTTGGAAGAGTTGTTCAATATCCTTACTGTACTAACAATCAGCCTAGTTAAAATCAAGAATCAAGACATCATGGAAATCATTCATGAGGGGTCAACCAATGAAATATTTTCTGCCAAACAGGAATTTAATCTGAGAAACCTATTCATTATTTTAGTCTGGTTTACATGTTGGGATTCTATAGATGAAATCAAAACTGAATTTCCGCAAGCCTCTCACCACATCTACATGCCTACTTGCATGTGGGCCCATATACTCTCTTTACATCACTGTGAATGAACCATTACGCCTCCAGAGACCATCTTTTCCTGTGTGTATTTGTTCCTATGGCCTCTCTCTTAATTGACAACATCACTCCAGCTATTCATCTCTCTTTCTTCTGCGTCTCAAAATTTGCTTTTCCATAAGCTCATACTCATTAAACATGCAGTAATATCTCCAATCTTAAATACACATATGGCTACCTCTTGTACATACATACACAGCTCTCTTGGCTTCTACATCTCTCTCCAGCTACCACACTATTTCTCTTCCAGTTTTTACAACATACTTCTTTAAAATATTTTCCATATTCCTATTTAATTGCTCTTCTTTCATTCTCTCTTGAATCCTCTCCATGTAGGTTTTCACTCCCACCACTCCAATGAAACTGTTTTTCTGTCCAGGTAACTTGGTCTATCTGCAGCACATTCTGTTGTTCATGCAACAGCCATTCCTTTCCACCAATTTCCTTGCTCATAAAACAGCCATGTGTCTTGGTGGACCTGGGTCTTTCTCTAGTCTGAGGTCAGAAATCATGATTAGTTTCTAAGCCAGTCAAGGTACTGCTATTGCCCGGATGGTTGACTGGCTTAGGAACAGCAGGCATGGGTTAGAATTCCAGCCCATGAAACATGAGGAAGCTTTTTGTCTTACAATAAGATGAATATACAAGTTTATTTAACTATTACCCTAATGGTGAACATTAAACGGATTCCAATTCAGTTTAAGTTGTTAATAAGACAGTGACAATGAATGTGTGTTCTATTTCCATCCATTCTGTTGATAAGCCAAAATTCTAGGAGTCACCCTTGAAATTCCCACCCCCATCCTCATTCCACCACCTCTCCCACGTAATTAACTATTGCTTACATTTCAGTCCTCAACTCAAGTTTACCCCTCACCTCCACTATCCACTCTTAATCAGGTTTCCTTGTTCTCCACCTTCTTAGAAACATATTATTTTCCTTATGGATATTTATCTTCATACTAATACAACTGTCAGTATTGTTATTTGATAATATCTGCCTCTCATATAAAATTGTAAGCTCCATGATGGCAGGAACCCTCTCTGTTTTTCTATCATTGAATTTCCAGCACTTGTCACAGGGCCTAGAACAAAACAGGTGCTCAATAAATGTTTGTTGAATACAAGAAAGCCAGCAAGAGGAAAGGAAGCCCTCTGCATAATATAGGAAAACGTTTCACACACAGAATCGTGTTGCTTTCAGGCAGTCTGCTCCTTGTAATGTGAGTGGATTTATTTACTTGAGGTCCTACATTAGATAAGCTTTTTAATTATAAGCAACAGAAGTCAATTCTTGATAATTTAAACAAACAAAGAAGATGGGGAATCTTCTGGATGAATACTGAGGCATTTCACAGAATCAGTGGAAGACATTGTAACATTGTCCTAATGCTGTCATAACAAAGTAACACGAATTGGGTTGCTTATAACAGAAATTTGTTCTTTCACGTTCTGAAGGCCAGATGTCCAAGAGCAAGGTGTCAACAGGGCCACGCTGAAACCTGCAAGGGAGAATCTTTACTTGCCTCTTCTAGTTTCTGGTGTTTGCCCACAGTCCTTGTTCCTTGACTTATAGATGCATCACTCCAATCTCTGTCTCTACCTTCACATGACCATCTGCCCTTTGTGTCTGCCTGTGTCTCTTCTCTTCTTATAAGGACACCAATAATATTGGATTAGGGTCTACCTTAATTCAGCATGAACTCATCTAAACTTGAAAACATCGGTAAAAATCCTATTTCCAAATAAGGCCATCTGCACAGATGCTGGAGTTGGAATATTTGGGTTTTTTTTTGTTTGTTTGTTTTTTACATGATTAAACTCATAAAAGAAGTGAACAACCAAACCTCAGAAATGCAGGAACCAAGGCAACTAGAAACCTGAGAGCAAGAGTTTCTGGGTCTTATCTGAACCACCGCTATTAATATAACAGGTCTCCAATCATCCCTAGTCTGTGTGTTTCTTCCTTGCAAGTTTCAAATTGTCAGAAGAGAAAAACCTTATCAGCCCAGCTTTTGTCAGCTGTCTGTCTGCACTTGGATCAGTCAGCTTTGGCTGGAGTGGTAGTGACACAGAGTACAGGCATGGCCTCTAGTGGCCCACTTGTGGGTTTTGATCCATTCCCAGAAAAGAGGACATATTATGAGTAAGGTGAGTACCCCAAATGACATCTCCTTTAGGTAATTACAGGGACAGACATTTATATTGCCCAGCAATAGTGTCAGAACAAGGAAGTGTCAAGTTCAGGGGCCAATTCTGTTTACAAATAAGAAACTTAATATAGATATTTTAACATTTATTATGAGAATTTTCAAATACGTAAAGGTAGAGAGAAAAGTACAGTGAACCCAATGTACCTGTCACCCAGATTCAACAATTATTAATATTTAATTAACCTTATTTCATCCTCTTTGTATCCTAAAATTTGTTTCTATGGTTTTTTATAGTAAATGTTGGGCATTATATCATTTATTTATAACTTCAGTATAAACCTCTATTAGAAATGGAATTATAAACATAACCACAGTATCATTATCACACCAAGCAAAGTAAAAATAATTCCTTAATGTTAGATGCTACTGGAGTGGATTAGTTTCCTACAGCTCCTGATTAGTTTCCACAAATTAAGTATCTTAAAACAACAGAAACTTTGGGGGGGGGCTTTGTTTTGGGGGAACTTTTGGATTGCAGAAGGGTTGCAACTGTGGCAGTGGAGTATCACTGGTGTGGACTGTGGGTGGTGGGGGGATGTGCAGGGAGGGGCATACCTAGGACATGCCTCTATGGCATATGAATGTGTTTATATGGTCATGGAGTGTGGTCTCATGGGGTGGAGACCCATACAATAACCGATGGAAAATTGAATTTCCATCCAGGGGAGTCCTGCTACATTCTCTCATAGAGTGGCAAGACTCCCTAGAGTACTTGGGCAGTGCCTAGTATAGGAGGACAGACCAATACATCAGGCCCTTGATATTGATGCTTGTAATTATGAACCTTGTTCTTGTTTAATTGAAACTTAGCCTCGTATTATATATTGCCTAAGAGTTACCTCCTGAAAGCCTCCTTATTGCTCAAATGTGACCTCCATCTGAGCCAAACCTAGCTTGTAAACTCACTACCTTCCCCCCAGCGTGAGACATAACTCCTGGGGATGAGCCTCCCTGGCACTGAGGGAGTATTACCAAGCACTAACTAGCAATGCATTTGGAATAAGACCTAGACCAAAAGGGGGAAATATTAAATATAAAAGAGTTTTTACAGTAAGAAATTTCAAAGTGAGTCAGGAGGTCATTCCAGAGGTTATGCTTATGCACATCTCAGCAGTATCTCACTGACTACCACAGTAAACAATGCCTCAAGCAGGGATGCTCCTGAGGGCTCTAGAGACATCTGAAAACAATAGGCAGGGCAAACAACCCCAGGAAACCGGCACCCAGTTGGTGGGCCTTACCTTGGGATATATGTTATCCTATCTTCCCAGTGAAACAGAGTTAGACTCATTTATAATTTATCTACTCATGGTTCATCTGCCTCTTTTATTTGAACCTGTAATTAGCACTAGACCTGTTAAATATATGTCCCAGAGACTTAAATCTTCAGTCTGTTCGTATGCAAGTTGAGCCAGAATCTCAGCAGAGTTGCAGCCAACACCTACTCTGCAGTTCATTAGACTCACCCAGGACAACTAACAAAAGGATGATAATGGACAACACCCATCCTCCAAAACAGAGAGTATCTACAACTGCAAGCAAGACAATTCCATCCATCTGCCCTATGGGACCTAAGCTGCTTCTCAATCAGAAGCAGAGTAGGAATCACATCCCCAAATCCCCAAGACTGAAGAATGAACAAACGTAAGGGCGGAATGCAACTATGGACTAAAGTAGACTTATTATTCAGGTAATGGAAGAACTTGTAACATTGATATAAATACAGTGGTCAACAGAAGTTCTGAGGGTAGGGAGAGGGAAGAATAAGTGTAACTTGGGGCAGTTTTGAGACATTGGAATTGTTCTGCATGATATTGCAATGACGGATACAAGCCATTATACATTTTGTCAAAACCTATAAAATTGTGCGCTGCAAAGTATAAACCATAATGTAAACTATAGACCATATTTATTAGCAATACTTCAATATGTGTTCACCAATTGTAACAAATGTGCCACACTAATGAAAGACATTGTTAATGGGGGAAACTGTGGAGGGGTGGGGGTGGAGTATATGGGAATCCCCTATATTTTCAATGTAACATTTATGTTATCTAAAGCTTCTTTTTTTTTTAATTTATTTATATTATTTTATTTGCTTTTATCCATTCTTATCCCCCCCAACCCATTTTTGCTGTTTTTGTGTCCATTCGCTGGGCAATTCTCTGTGTCTGTTTCGTGCCCTCTCTTCTCATCCTTTTCTTCCTGTCTTCACTGGGATTCGAGCCTGGGAATCTCCAATGTGGGAGAGAGGTGTCCTACCACATGTACAACCCTAGTTCCTGGTTTTTTGGCACATCTTGTCTTGGGTTTCCCTTGTGTCACTCTCCTGTTACATCATCATCTTGCTGCGTGGCTCAGTGGGCCTGATGGCAAACCCACTCGTGGGGCCTGGCGGCCCACATGCATTCTATATTTTTCTTTATTTTTACTGGGAGGTCCTGCGGGTCAAATCCAGGTCCCTCCACATGGGAGACAGACGGCCAACCATTTGAGTCACATCCGCCCCCTAAAGCTTCTAAAGAATAAAACTGTCAACAATGAAAAAAACAAAATAGAAACATATCTGTTTTGAAAGCTAGAAGTCTGAAATCAAAGTTGGTTCTTTTTGAAGGTTCAGAGGGAGAATCTATTCCATGCCTCTCTCCTAGCTTCTGGTGGTTGTGAGCAATCCTTGTCATTCCTTTGCTTAGTTGCACAACACTCAAATCTCTATACGTTTTCTAATAGCATTCTCTCTGTGTCTTTCTGTGTTCACATGGCCCTCTTATAAGGACACTAGTCATTGGATTTAAGGTCCAACCTAATCGAGTATGACCTTAACTTAAATTATTATATCATCAAAGCCCTATTTCCAAATAAGGATGCATTCTGAACGTCTAGGTGGAGGTGAATTTTGGGAGACACTATTCAAGCAAGTACATGGGAGTATAGCCCAATTTTGTGAGGCTTGCTCCCTGCTATCAGAAACCTTAAAGTCTATAAGGAATGATAAGACTTATATTTAAATGGCTAAAAGAAACAAATGCTATAAGAAAAGTAGAGTTGAAGTGTCATGGATGGTCAGAGCAAGGAGATGGTAATGGAGGCTGGAGAAGTAGAAGGTATATTATAGGTCAGGAGCCTAGAAACAGATAGTTGACAAAAGTCAAGGGGATGGAGCAGCAACAGGCCCCTGAGTGCAGGGGCAGTGTCTGGCAAAAGAGAATGGCTCACTGATGGGTTCTTGTTATTGATGACTAGCCTTATGAGTCTTTGCTCTTGTAATTGAAACTTGGCCTACTGTTATGGGGTGCCTAAGGGTTGCCATCTGAGAGCCTCCTTGTTGCTCAAATGTGGCCTCTCTCTAAGCCAAACTCGGCATATGAATGCATTACCTTCCCCCCAATGTGGGACATGACTCCCAGGGATGAGCTTCCCTGGCAATGAGGGATAAATACCAAGTGCCAACTGGAAACACGACTGGAAAAAAAACCTTGAATAAAAGGGGGAAAAGGTAAAGACAAATGAGTTCATGTGGCTAAGAGACTTCACAGAGAGTCGGGAGGTCATCCCAGAGGTTAACGCTAACTCACACCTCAGTAGGATCTCATAGAACACCAAAGTGGATATCACCCCACACAGAGGGGATCCTGAGGGCTCTGGAGACACACAGGTCTTATATAAAGGGGGAGAACCCCAGAGATTGATGCCTTATCAGTGGGCTCTACTTTGGAATCTGTGCTCCTGAGAGTGACAGAGTTGGACTCAAATAAGTCCTCCCTGCACATGGTCCATTAGTCCCTTCTATTCAAACCTATATGTGAGGCTGGAGTTTGTAGATGTACTTCCAGAGTCTGGAGCCTCTGGCCTACCTTTGTGCCAGCTGTGCCTGGAATCTCAGTGGAGCTGCAACTCCTACTCTACAGCTCAATGGACTCACCCAAGTCACCTGGTGAGGAGACAATGATGGACAACGGCCATCCCAGGGAATGGAGAGAGCCTGCAGCTGAAGGCAGGATAATCCCATCCACCGTATCCATGGGATAAAAGCCCACTCTCACTTGGAGGTGGAGTGGACATCACCATTCTAGTCCCCTCAGGATTGGGGGAAGAGCTATGGACTAGAGTGGACTTAATGGTATTCTGTTGTAGACATATTGGGATTCAATCAATGGAAGAAATTATAACAGTGAGGTGGAGACAGTGGCCACTAGATGCTTTCGGGGCAGGGAGGGGAAGGGCAGTTGTAATACAGGGGCTTTTTCAGGACCTGGGGGTTGTCCTGAGTGACGTTG
>JAQZBX010080895.1:0-13754 GCA_029593785.1 Cabassous unicinctus | reverse complement strand
CTTCCCCCTACCCCACTCCTCCCCTTGCTAGCCTTAGCCCTCCTAGCCCACCAATCCCAGCTCTTAAAACTGTAAATTGCCTTATTTGGCTACCCTCGCTCTTCCCCCTCCTCACCCCCCGTTCCTCAAACTATATAAGCAGCTCACTTCCTCATTAAAATAGATTTGTGCCATCAGCCTGTCTCCGCGAATTCTTCTCACGCCGCCTCTTGCCAACACTCCAGGACACAAGTTAAAATGTAGTAAACCTCCTCACAGGGCAATAATTCATATGGTATCAGAGACTGCAATTTTCTCCAGGCTGTGCAGTTTCTTCCTACAATAAAATCACCAGACCCTATGTATATGACACTATCAGGAGCTCTGTAATGAAATGTCTTTGTTCTGAGACCCTATATATTGTCTCTCCTTTTTCCACCTCTTGTGGAGTGCTATCTCATTCTCTGGACTGCTGTCACCAGAGAGATTCTCTCCTGTCCATAAGTCCCAATTAATAAACCCTAGGTCTGATTACTGTACAAGGTGTGTCCTTTGGTCCTACAGCCACCCCAATCCATGCTTTCCAGAAGCTGGGTTGTAATATAAAACTACAACTATCTTTATTTAATTCCCTCTCTTACATTTTGTCCCCCTTTTTGAACAATGTTAGGAAGAAGTGTGTCTATGTTATTGCACTTTTTATGTAGGAAAGCCAAGTTGAGAAACAATAGACTGTGAAAATTAATTCATGTTTCAACTTGGGTAGATTATGGTGTCCAGTAGATTTGACAAGTTACACTTGCCTGACTGTCACTGTGAAGATATTTCAAAGATGGATTTGCATCTGTAATCAGTTGATTGAATTTACCACTCATTTCATCTAGAATAAAAAAAGCAGATTGTCAATAACAATGTGAGGAGTGTCTCCATCCAATTAGTTGGAAGTCTTAAAAGCCAGAACTGAGTATTTCAGAAAACGAAAAGAAAAATTTCTGCTTTTACTTCAGCAAGCCAGCTTCTATTGGGAAATTTAACTTCACCTTCTAGGGAGTTTCCAACTCAAAGTCTGCACTACAGTATTTAGACATGGCAAATCCCACAGTCACCTTGTGAGCCAACTTATGTAACAAAACCTGAGATGGTTAGGTGAATGTGACAACTTGGCCAGGTAATTGTGTCCAGGTGTTTGGTCCAGCAAGCACAGTGGTAATTGGAATATAAGAGCATTTATGGACTTAGATCACCAGTGAGTTTACTGCATGGATGGCTGATTACATCTGCATCAATCAGGGAGATTGCATCAGCAATGGGTGATGCTTTTACCCAATCTGTTGTATGCCTTAAAAAGGGAAGTGATTTCAACATTGAGAGAATTTTCCAGCTCATCTTTGGAAAGCCAACTTCTCCCAGAATCTCATCAGGGACCTTTAACTGGACTTTCATCAGAGCCCATGGTTTGCAGCCTGTCTGTGGAACCTGGACTTGTGCATCCCCACGGTTGTGTGAGAGACTCTTTTAAAATTTCATATTAATGACAGATATCTCCTGTTGATTCTGTTTCCCGAGAGAACCCTCACTAATACAGCTTGGTACCAAGAGTGGTTCTTGAGGAACAGAGTCTTAAACATGGGATGTCTGAGGTGATTCTGGGAGTTTTGTAATTGGCTCTCTACTCTAATTGTACTCAGGGGTACTAATGACTCCTTTTCCAATAATTAAGAGGTTGCTAACAGTCCATGGCATGAGCTGGCAATAGAGATTTGCAAAATAGCATCACTGGATTCCCCTACTTCCACACATATAAGAAGCAAGGATCTGGGTGAGAGTGTTTTCAACACATTAACAGATTTTTGTGGAGTCAAAAAGTATAATGATGTTGGCTGGTTCCTCCTAGATACTCTGGATACAGTTACAAAAGAAAGAGATAAGCTAAAGTCTTCAAATTTGAAATTTAAATGCCACGTGAATGGTATGAAAGCTACCACATATGCCTTGAAAGAAAATCTAGTCTCCTGCAGCCACAGACTTGAGATATCTGATAATGAAACCTAGACTCTCATTGTATGAGTAGCAGAATTACAGAAGAAACTAAAATCTCAACCTTGCAGGGTTTCTACAATTGAAGTGAAGGCATTGATTAGAAAGGAGAGGAACCCCGAGGATTTGGATGGAGACATATGGGATGATGATAATATTAGTTGGGACATTGGAACCCAAAATTCTGCTGAGACTTTGCCAGATAAGCCTGCAATGTCCTGTCCTGTGAAGCCCACACTTTTTCAACCTTGTGTGATCCAGCCTCCAGCCTGCCCCAGGGAGTCCAGACTTCCTTCCAGCCCTGAGGTGGGTACCAGTCAAACTGAAGCATACAATTCCAAGCATCCAGCCTGCCCCAGAGAGTCTGGACTACCTCCCAGTCCTGAGGCATGTACCAGCCAAACTCCAGCATGTACTGCCCAACTTCCAGTCTGCCATGAAGAATCTGCCTTTCAACCCCTGCCTGAAGAGATTAATCCTGTCTCACCAGAAGAAAATGCAAAGGAATGCCCTGAGGACAGTGGCCTGCAAGAAATCTCTAATCCTTCTCCTTACCCACCCCCATCATTCCTCTTGTCTTTGAGACCTATTAATAGACTAAAATCACAACAAGCTCTCAAAGGTGAAATAAAAAGTGTGACCCATGAGGAAGTACACTATACTCTTAAAGAACTGCATAAGATTTCCAACTTATATAGACAGTATTCAGGGGAATATGTGTGGGAATGAATACTAAGGGTATGGGATAAACGTAAAAGGAATATAAGGCTGGATCAGGTTCAATTTATTGATATGGGCCATGTAGTCATTGGACAATTTGATGTAATTATGAATTCCAAAAATATAATTGGATCATGCTTGTAAACTGATCTGTTAATCTGGGCATGATTAAGTTATGATCAGAGCATTGACTGGGCCACATCAGTAGGGCATTGAGCCCCACCCCTTGGTGGGTGGGGGAAGAAAATATAAAAGGCATCACAAAGAACAGAGTTGCAGCAGTTTTGAGAAGCAGTTTTGATGTTAGAGAGAAGGCCCCAGGAGAAGAGAAGCGAGCCATTCACCTGATCATCTAAAGCTGACCTTGTGGAGGAAACAGGAGCTAAGCATGGGGAGACATGCAGCCCTGGGAAAAGAGGAATCCATGAAGCCTGAACCCTGGCAAACATCAGCAAATATCTTGCACTAACACATGGCAATGGACTTTGGTGAGAGAAGAAACTTAATGCTTTCTGGCCTGGTAGCTGTGGACTTCTACCCCAAATAAATACCCTTTATAAAGACCAACCCATTTTTGGTATTTCACATTAGCACCCCTTTGGCTGACTAATACAGAATTTGGTACCAGGAGTGGGGTAGTGCTTTTGCATATACCAAAATGTTGGAATGGTTTTATAAATGGGTATGGGGTATTTTTTGGAGGAATTGTGAAATGCTTGATGGAAAGGCCTATATCACTTTGAAGAGCCTGTTGATAGTAATATGGATGCTAATGAGACTTTCTATGATGCCATATAAGTAAATGATGAAACTATTATTGTAAACTGGAGGAAAGGAGATCCATGTTTTAAAGTTGCAGAGAACTTAGTAAGATTAATCCCTGGTGTTATATGGAAGACAGAATTTCAGAATTTGAAAATGGTGAACCAGAGCATTTAGCTGAAGAACTTTCCAAGGTAAAGTTGGAGAATGTGGCTTGGCTTCTCCTTGCAGTTTATAGCAAAATGCTAGATGATAGAAATACACTAAGGACTGAACTTTTGGGCAAAAAGAAAACAGAAACTGGTTCTGGAACTTCCAAGTTTCTGGAAATCAAATTCCCAGATGAAAATGCACTATTTGAAGACTTAACTAAACTTGGAACTCGCAACTCAGAATTGAAGATGCAGTTATCTCTGGAAGATTTGTGGATAGTCTTCCTGTCTGATGGCTTGGAACCCTGTTTCTTGCATGCTAAAACGACAACATTTTTGAGAGTGCTATATGAACAAAACCACTGTCAGCTTGGACAAAAGAGGACATGGAAAATAAAGATTGAAGGAGAAACAGGTTTAAGAAGAAAATCATAGAAGCTGAGATCTGGAACTAAGACATCCCCTTGGGCAAAGAGAGGGGCCCCACCCATGTGTACAGAGAAGGTAAGTTTGCCCCAGAAGTTGAAGAGGGTGGATATCCCCACACAATGTTCAGGAAGAATTTTGCTACCCCATGGTACAGGGAGGGTGGAGCACATTCCTTAATGATTAGGGCAGTTAAGGTCAGCACCCCATATGTCTGAGGGGGTGCTCCTGTCCCCCATGGATTAGAGAAGGCCAGGTGGTCAACCCATTACTCTGAGAAGGTTGAATCTGTATGTCAAACGTTAGAGAAGGCCAGGTGGTCAACTCATTGCTCTGAGAGTGTTGGACGTGTATGCCAAAGGTTAGGGGGAATGCTGTCTTCATCTCACTGTACTAGGGGGCTAAGACTTGAACCCAAAGTTTGGGTAAGGTGTGGCAATCACTCCAAAACTCTTGGAAGGTGAGGTATGGAGCTTGGTCAACACCCAGATGCTTGATGGGGGTGGAAATTGTGGATCCCCATGTGGCCCCAATGAGAAGAATCTGTCTTCTTAAGTATGACTCTGAGACTTTGAAATTGAATGGAGGATGCCCAGCATTTTACTGAACTGTAAAGGATCCATGACTCATGTTTAACATACCAATTTATCCTTATGATATTGAAAATGTTTATCCTTTATCTTTCCATTTGTGTATTGGAAGCAGTAAAATGGATTGTAAGTTTCAGAGGTCTACAGCAGACAGGATTTTGCCTGAAGACCAACTGTATTTCTTTAAAATGATTATGATATGATTTTGTACTTGCATTGTTACTGATTTAAGTTTCTTGAATATTGTAATGTATTTTTGGAATTCAGAGGGTGGAGTATAGCCTTTGGGAAATTTGATGTAATTATGAATTCCAAAAATATAATTGAATTATGCTTGTAAACTGATCTGCTAATCTGGGCATGATTAAGTTATGATTAGGGCATTGACTGGGCCACATCAGTAGGGCATTGAGTCCCACACCTTGGTGGGTGGGGGAAGAAAATATAAAAGGCATCACAAAGAACAGAGTTGCAGCAGTTTTTGAGAAGCAGTTTTGATGTTGGAGAGAAGGCCACAGGAGAAGAGAAGTGAGCCATTCAACTGATCATCTAAAGCTGTCCTTGTGGAGGAAACAGGAGCTAAGCCTGGGGAGAAATGCAGCCCTGGGAAGAGAGGAACCCAAGAAGCCTGAACCCTGACAAATGTCGGCAGCTGTCTTGCTCCAACACGTGGCAATGGACTTCGGTGAGAGAAGAAACTTAATGCTTTCTGGCTTGGTAACTGTGGACTTCTACCCCAAATAAATACCCTTTATGAAGAACAACCCATTTTTGGTATTTCACATTAGCACCCTTTTGACTGAATAATACAGGTCCACTAAGCAGAAATTCTGGATTCAACACTGTAGCTGGAGGGGTTAGAAAGAGCACTAAGAGTTTGTATGGTTAGCTGAGTGAAACATGGGCCAAACAATGGCCTAGCATGTCTGATGTTGAGATTCCTGATTTGCCCTGGTATACAGTAGACAAGGGGATTCAAAGGCTTAGAGAAATTGGAATGCTAGAATGGATTTATCATTTGAGACCTGCCCACCCACCCCTTGCATGTCCAGAGGACACACCTTTAACCAGGACTGTGAGGAATAAATTTGTAAAACTAACTCCATCTTCTCTGAAGAGCTCTGTGGTTGCTCTTCTCTGCAGTCCAGATATTATTGTTGGGAGGGCAGTAATGGAATTGGAATCCTGAAACATTATGGGGACAATCGAATCTTGGTCCCTTAAAAGTCAAGTATTAGCAGTTAATCGCCAAAAGCAAGGTTGGTGTGGCTACCGTAATGAAAGCCAGATTCAAAGCAGCGCACAGAATAGTCTGAGTCACTTGGACTTATGGCGTTGGCTAAAAGATCACGGGGTACCTAGAAGTGAAATACATGGGCAGTCTACTAAATTTCTTCTGGATCTGTATAAGCAGAAGAGTTCTGGGTAAAGTGAACAGATCCCTAGCTCAAATCACAGATGCAGAGAATCACAGCCCCTTAATCAATTCCCAGACTTGAGACAGTTTACAGGCCTGAGCCCCTTGAATGAGGAGAAGGCCAAGTCTGCTTGGGGAAGGATCCTGTTAAACTGCCAAAAATTTATACCGTTCATCTTCCTCCCACCTTTCCCGAGGGAGACCAACAGCCTTTTGCCAGAGTAACTGTGCATTGGGGAAAAGGAAATGATCGGAAATTTCGGTGATTATTAGACACTAGCTCAGAAGTCACATTAATTCCAGGAGACCCAAACCATTACTGAGGTCCACCAGTCAGAGTATGGGCTTATGGAGGTAAGGTGATTGATGGAGTTTTAGCTAAGAGCCATCTAACAGTGGGTCCAGTGAGCCCCAGACGATTCTGTGGTTATTTCCCCAGTTCCAGAATGCATAATTGGAATAGAAATTCTCAGTAACTGGCAGAATCCCCACATTAGATCCCTGACTTGTGGTGTGAGGACTATTATGGCTGAAAAGGCCAAGTGGAAGCCTCTAGAACTCCCTCTACCTAGCAAAATAGTAAATCAAAGGCAATATTGGATTACTGGAGGTATTGCAGAGATTAGTGCCACCATCAAGGATTTGAAGGATGATGGGATGGTGATTCCCACCACATCCCCATTCAACTCTCCTATTTGGCCTGTGCAGAAAACAGATGGATCTTGGAGGATGACTGTAGATTATCGTAAACTTAACTAGACGGTGACTCCAATTGCATCTGCTGTCCCAGATGTGGCATCATTGCTTGAGCAAATCCACACTTTCCCTGGTAACTGGTACGCAGATTTTGATCTGGCAAATGCTTTTCCCTCAATTGTCAGTAGGAAGGATGACCAGAAACAGTTTGCTTTCAGCTGGCAAAGCCAACAGTATACCTTCACTGTCCTGCCTCAGGCACATATGAACTCTCCAGTGCTAAATCAATAGACAGATATTCTGGATATGGGTTTGCATTTCCAGCATGCAATGTTTCTTCCAAAACTACCACCCATAGACTTACCAAATGTCTTATCTACTGCCATGGCATTCCACACAGCATTGTTTCTGATCAAGGAACCCATTTCAGAGCAAATGATGTGCAGGAATGGGCACATGACCATGGAATTCATTGGTCTTACCTTGCTCCCCATCACCCTGAAGCAGCTGGATAAATAGAATGATGGATTGCCTTTTGAAGACTCAATTATGGTGCCAACTAGGTGGCAATACCTTGCAGGGCTAGGACAATGTTCTCCAGGAGGCTATGTATGCTCTAAATCAGCATCCTCTGTATGGTGCTGTTTATCCCATAACCAGGATTCATGGGTCCAGGAATCAAGGGGTGGAAATGGGAGTGGCACCACTCACTATTGACCTAGTGACCCACTAGGGAAATTTTTGCTTCCTGTCCCTCCAACCTTAAGCTCTGCTGGTCTACAGGTTTTAGTCTCAAAAGGAGGAGTGCTGCCACCAGGGAACACAACAATGATTGCTTTGAACTGGAAGTTAAGACTGCCACCTGGCCACTTTGGGTTCCTCTTACCTGTGAATCAATAGGTATAAAGGGAATTACTGTACTGGCTGGGGTGATTGATCCTGACTATCAAGGGGAAATAGGATTACATCTACATCATGGGGATAAAGAAGGGTTTGCCTGGAATGCAGGAGATCCTCTAGGGTGTCTCCTAGTACTGCCATGCCCTGTGATTAATGTCAATGGAAAATTGCAACAAACGAATTCAAGCAGGACTAACAATGGCCCAGAATCTTCGGGAATGAAAGTTTGGGTCACCCCACCAGGCAAAAAACTATGGCCAACTGAAGTGCTTGCTGAAGGTAATGGGAACATGGAATGGGTAGTGGAAGAAGGTAGCGATAAATATGAAATTTGAATACGTGACCAGTTACAGAAACAAGGACTGTAATAGTCATGATCCCTTCTTCATTGTTTCATTGTAAGTATGATTGTATATGTACACAGAACAAATTTCTTCATTTTCTCCCCCAACCTTTTCCCCTATCATATGAAAAGTTGTATTAATTTCACATCATAATATTTAAGGATGTCAAGTTTAAGAGTGAATATTACCCAAGTACTTGCACCCTATTCTGTGGGGAATTAGTGTGTTTCCAGTTGCACACAGGGAGCTGTACATTGTTACGTGGAAATATATATGTATGCTTGTCTGTTATTGTTTTTACTTAGAGACTAAGTATGGTTTAGTGTAATGTGTATGGTTACTGAGTTGACAAAGGGTGGACTGTGATGGTTAGGGTAATGTTTCAACTCAGCCAGGTAATTGTGTCCATGTGTTTGGTCCAGCAAGTACTGGGCTAATTGTAATACAAGAGCATTTATGGACTTTGATAACCAGTGATTTTACTGTGTAGATGGCTGATTACATCTGCATCAATCAGGGAGATTGCATCAGCAATGGGTGATGCTTTTATACAATCAGCTGAATGTCTTAAAGGAGGAAGTGGTTTCAACATCCAGAGAGAATTTTTCCAGCTCATCTTTGGACAGCCAACTTCTCCCAGAAATTCATCGTGGACCTTTCATTGGTCTTCCATCAGATCCCCTGTTTTGCAGCCTGCCTGAGAACCTGGACTTGTGCATCTCCACGTCATGTGAGAGACTCTTATATAATCTCATATTTTTGTCAGATATCTCTTTTTGATTCTGTTTCCTGAGAGAACCCTGACTAATACAAAACTCTTAATGTATATCATGTCAGTTCTGTCAAAAAACACTTTTAATTTACCAAATTTCTTTAACAAATACCAATCCATGAGGAATTTACTGACTCATGGTTTTAAAGGTTAGATGTCCAAATTCAAGTTATCAATAAGACTTGCATTCTACCCAAAGTCTGTAGCTGTCAGTTGCTGGCTTGCTCCCTTCCTCTGGATCCCTGGGCTTGTACCACAGCTTGCATCTGCTTCTATTGTTCCCACTGACTTCTAGCTTATTCCTGTGTGGGCTTCTTCAGTCTCTGACTTCCAATGACTTCTCTTTATCATGTCCTCAGTAATATTGATTACAACCCATTGTCCTTCATTTGGGCCACTGTATTGTTAAAAAATATAGCCTTATTTCCCAGGATGTTACTGTCCTTGCTCAGGAGTTCAAATTCAGGAAGACATGGGTATATCATACAGATGTTTATTTAAGGATGCTTTCGTACATGAGATGGGGTCCAGGGAAGCAGCTGAACCCCAGAAAGTACTCTGTAGGGTGCAAAACATATCTTGAAAGCTATAAAGGGGAGAAATAAAAATGGCATAGAGCTAAATGTTGCAAGAACACAAGACTCATTTATCTTAATCAGGAATATGTTTGGGACTTTTGGTGCATGTATGCAGGGCCTTTGTACAAAATAATTCTATCCCTCAGGATCACAGAACAACATTTCAAACAGAATTATCTTCCCTGCACACAAGGTGTCTTCTAATTAAGTAAATACTCCCTTGTTCCTTTAGTAAGCTTATAAACTAATAAATTCCATTGTGAAAAGCCAACTCATTTCTTGTGTACATGTATTTCCACAACATAGCAGATTAAATAAGCTTCAACTGGGTCCAAACCATCAGACAAAAGAATTTTCTGTAGGTCCATCTTAAACAAATAATTTTCCAATCTTAAATAAAGCACAGCATAATGGAGTATTCTGGACAGATGGCAATATTCTGTTCCCTTGTCTTGGTCTTGTTTCTAGGATTATTTTCTGTTCATGAAAATTCATTGACTCTTATGATCTATGTTCTTATCTATATGTAATCATCTTCAATAAAAACTTCAAAGGGAAAATCCTCATGTTGTTGAATAATTTAAAATAAATTCCATAAATCCTTTTTATGTAAATGATCTTTGAATCAGCCTTAACATTCCACTGATACTCTTCTTAATGAAATAGTAAATAAATTTTTGCCATGTTCTCATATTATGTTTGTTTGAGTCACATTTTTTAATATTTTGAAAATGACAATTAAGCATTTTAGTTCTGTTTCTTTCAAATTATTATATCTCTTTCTCATTTTCAATTACATTTTCTTTAAATCTGCCCTTTCATTTTTTTCTTCCCTTGACTGTGCTTTCCATGGTGATTAACCACTCTGGTAATTTCTGATCTATTCTACGTTTGTTTGTTTTACTTCTAGTTTATTTCTGATTTCTATGACTCATACCTTCCTGATGTCTATCCATCTAATTACTAATAAAGGTGATATAAAGCAATGTACACAGAATTCCATTCCTGCAACAGGGGCTCAGTAAATGAAATCTTTACTAGTCTCCTCATTTGCAAAATTTGTTGTTTCAATGTTGAATCCAAGTTATCTGGAGTTTTCTATTTTCTATTAATGTGATATATATGCAAGCTGCTTTAAAATAATTTCTAAATGTTTATTCATTATAATTAAATACATGAAGAATCACAGATGCTTTCTCTTTATAAATTCCAAGTCCATTGAATATGCACTAATATTGATTTGGTCTTACCTAGTATAACATTTCTTTTGGCATCTGGAGTAAATATTCAAGTACATCATTGAACTGATAGCGAGAAATGTTTTAGTGCTGAAATTTTTCTCAGGAGGACTAATCACTTTTAAAGAACAAAGAATTGGTTTCTTCATAATGATAAAATATTTTATTTTATTTGTGGCAGCTTGATATTGTTTATGAATTCCAAAAATATATATAGATTATATTTGTAAATTGGTTTGTTCCTCAGGGCATATTAGATTATATTGGATTCAGAGGTTTCACTTTTACTTGATTAAATAATGATTAAGGCTTTGATTGGGCCACTTCAGTAGGATTGCCCAAGGGGTTGGATACTCATAGAGAAACTGTACTGCAGAGAAGGGAGGTTGGAGTTTTAATGCTAGAGCCCTAGGAAGTACAGACACAGAGAAGCAGATATGTGAGCAAAGAGAGAAAACTCTATGAGATATGGCAGAGGCCCCAAGAAGAGAGATGAACCATTCACCTGATAGCTTACAGTTGGCCTTGTGGAGATAGCAGAGCAGCTGATCCCAGAGAAAAATGAGCCCTTGGAAAGAGATGACCCTTATCTCAGCCTACAGCTGATATTAGAAGAAGCAGGGACCATGGAGCCTTAAAAGGAAACAGAAGCCTGAACCCTTGCAGACATCGGTAGACATCTTGCTCTATCACATGGCAACAGACTTTGGTGAGGGAAGTACCTTATATTTTATGGCCCAGTAACTGTAAGCTTCTACCCCAAATAATGCTCTTTATAAAAACCAACCGATGTCTGGTGTTTTGCATCAGCACCCCTTTTGGCTGACTAATACAACCTGATATTGGCAATTCTTCTAAGTAATAATGACCTTATTTTACCAGGGGACTCTTGGATGGGGCTTCCATTCCCTTCCATTATTATTCTACTCCAAAAGGCTTTTCCTCTTACTGATGGGACCATGTGGATATAGCAAAATTGGAACCTTGAATAACATTGAAGATGTAAATATTTTCTAGGGTATTATTTGCAGAAGAATATGTTACCTCAAGACTGCCTCAAAACTCCTGTGGGGTGAACACATGAAAAAATAAAAATACCTGTATTAAATAACTAATAAAACCTAGCATCCAATGTAGTGCTATCTATGGGATAATACATGAAACTTAGAATTTGGCTTAGGTATCTCAATGACTTTTAATTTATTTAACTATAGGACTATCAAGGAAATATTTTTATTTTATTCTTCCTAAATTTCAATTTTCCTGCCTTTTTATTCTTAAATATTGTCTCAAATATAAGTACAAAGAATTTTTTTTTCATTTTCACAGTAATATTTAATTGATGTTTCTTACGGCTACTTTAGTTATGATTTAGAGCATACTTATTTAGTTGTTAGTTCACTGAATCCAAAATAAACAATGCATAAACAAGAATAATGTATCAGAAGAAAATAATTTCTTTTTTCTTTTTTCATAATAATTCTTACCATTACTAAAACAAAATGTTTGAAGGGAATAGAAAACCTTATAGGTTTTCAGGAAATTAGACTCCGTTAACAATAAAATGGGTAACTATTAAGCTATCAAAAGTCAAAATATTGCTAAGTATTTAAGAAAGAAATGTGAATGAAAATATTGAATTTCATAAAAATTTAAATTTAATCATAATGTACTTCCCAATAAATATTTTGATTAATTCTTTTAGGAAAACCCAAGAATACATAAAGCAACTGGTAACTTTTTAGATTAGCTCACAAAATATTATAATACATGAGGTTGTGGCTATCATGGACAACTTAATTCAGATAGACTTTATTAAAAATTTTTTAAAGATTATATATTACTAATACAATTTATCCTTCAACATTCATTGCAATCTTCTTAGATAATTATTAATATCTGCAAAAAACAGAGGAGTAGATTCTGGCAATTTGTTTTACGCAATTACTGAAATCTAAATTTTTCCTGTTCTATTTCAATGCTCTGTCCTCTGATGTCAACTGGTTAGGAAGTTCTCATCTTATCAAAAACAAACCTCATGAGTTTGGATGTGAAAAGGAAATTTCTTTTTCCTTTTCAATTTTTGTTTTAGTGTGATTTAATATGAAAAGAGTGAATGTAATGCAGTGGTAAATTAACCAATTGACCTGGTGATTTGGAAATGACTTTAGTTAAAGCAATGAACCTTAAATAGATGTACTAATACCCTCCTTGTTGCAGGAACAAGTGGCTTCTATATTCTACCTTATTGTAATTCTAGTGCTAAATAAACTGATACATAATCTGAGGAAAAAGACTTAATAAACAAATGTGTGTTTTTAAATAAATGATACACTAGCTCCACAATAATTTCAGAAGAAATTTAGAGGTATATATGATAGATTTTCAGCTCTCTAAATCAAGCAGAAAAGCTTTGTTAATACTGAATCCAACATAGTTAAAGGAGATGATTTTTTCCCCTTGAAGAGAGAATTGCAAGAATGAATACGTATTCTTTAATGAAAACTCAGAAGAATGAACTCTCCAAGACATTGTTACAGCATGACCATTAGAAAGCGTGTATTTCTCAGTGCTTTCTCAGTTGTGCATGAATCACTTAGTACTCAAAATTAATGAGTTGGGCTATCAAATTTGATATATGGAGAAAAAATAATCAAAGATACTTGAAGTTCTTTTAAAGTAAATATATGCATGTGTGCGTGCTTGTGTTGTGTCTGTGCATGTGTTTATTATTTATCTGTTTCCAAGAATACAGTAAAATCCTTGAGAGATATGTTTGTTTATTCATATTTGTCTATGATAATATCCCTCTTTCGTTTCTGATTTAATTATTTCTGTCCTCTCTTTGTTTTCGTTAGTCTAGCTAAAGTTTTGTTGATTTTATGGAACTTTACAAGGAAAAATATTTTGGTTTCAATGATTCTTTTTTTTTTTCAATTTTTTAATTTTTAAAAATTTTTCATACATATTTTAAAAGATGCTTCGATTACATAGATGTTACACAAAAATTACAGGGATTCCCTTGATCTCCACCTCCCATACCTCCCATAATATCTCACATAAATCTCTTTCATTAGTGTGGCACATCACCTGCAATGGATATACACATCCTGGGGCTTTGCCACTAAGTATATACCACAGTT
>JAQZBX010080893.1:0-13755 GCA_029593785.1 Cabassous unicinctus | reverse complement strand
AGGATGGCTGCCCGAGAGCAGAAGATTTATACTTATTTTTATATAATGGAAAACTCATTGCTGGACATCGAGTTCCTCACTTTGATTTGTTTTCTTTGGAAGAAGCGGCCGGCGGCGGCGGCAGCGCCCCGAGCTGGGTCATTAACATGGCAGCAAGAGCAACAAAGACCTTCAC
The DNA here is from genome assembly GCA_029593785.1 of Cabassous unicinctus. Taxonomy (NCBI): domain Eukaryota; kingdom Metazoa; phylum Chordata; class Mammalia; order Cingulata; family Chlamyphoridae; genus Cabassous; species Cabassous unicinctus. Next base: position 13,580 of record JAQZBX010080893.1, on the reverse strand, counting down.
AGCCGCTGCCTGTAAACCGTGGATAAAGTTCAAGCATTTATTCTGTTTGAGGCCTCCCAGTGTCTATAAAAGCCCAGCACGATTATATGATCAGTGTCAAGACCCACTTTCCCCCCTTTGTGCTCCGGGATGCATTTCCTTGCCCTGTCCCTCCGTGTTGCCACCGCAGCTGCTCTGCCTTCAATAGCAACCCAAGGCACACACTATTGGAGTGTTCCTTGGGCTTTGTTTTAAACATGGTTTTTTGCTTGTGTTAACTACCGCCTGGCTCTCTGACACCCGTGAATGGGGCTATGCGGGGCTGTCAATCAACAACAATAATAATGCCATCTGGGTTTGAATAATACTAATGAGAAGAAGAAGAAGAGGGATACTGTGTATTAACATAGCACCTTTGTCCCAGAAGCTCAGAGGGCGTTCAGGATAATAATTCATTCATGCTCCGAGCGCTGCTTGGCGGTAGATATTATGATCCCACCGCGGGGGACTGAGACACAGAGAGGGCAAGTTGCTGGCCCCAAGTGACACAGTAAGTCAGAGATGACTTAACACTTGGTTGGTGGGAGTCCCCCAAAGCACTGGCCCTGCAGGATCACACACTGAACTGTAACCATGTGTGCGTCTGCCTTTAAAGTGGACCTGTAAAAGGAGCTATATAGGACCTAGTTGTTCCATACCGTATGGGATGAAGAGAAGGAGGGGCATGAAAAGCATGTTGTGGGGCGGGGGCGAAAGGCCTCCAAGATCCTCGGCATTACAGGAGCGCACATGCAAGCCAGGCGCAAGGAGTGGAGACGGTGATGAGATGCGGGTATCGGACCCCGAGAGGCGTCTGGGATTTCGACGGGGGCAGGAGGAAGGTGGAAACATGATAATTAAAGCAGAACAGATGCAGAGGAAGAGAGCGCTCCCATGGGGGCGAGAGAGCGAGTTCACCTCGCTGGAACGCTTACAGAGGGCCAAATAAGGAGCAACAGCTAACAGAAGGAAGGATGTGCTGAAGGCACTGAGAATTTCCCTGTTTAGTCTAAAATCCCATTCTGATGATCGAGAGCTTGCCCAAAGCTCTTTGCAGATCACATCAAGGTGTTGGTGGCCCTGTCTGTCCCTTCTCCCCAGCCCCCATAGCGCACAGGCTTAGAAGTCTGGCTGCCTGGGGTCAGACCTGACTCTGCCGCTTCCTAGCAGTAGGATCTTACCTAACTTCTCTGTGCCTCAATTTCCACCTCTGTAAAATTAGTTAATGATGTTACCTACATCACTGGGTTGTTATGAGGATTAACAGCCTCATAAATCCATACATGTAAAATGCTTAGAATAATGCATGGCACAGAGTAGGACTTGAATAAAATTTAGCTGTTATTATTATCTTGTAAGTAGTAGGAGGGTTGTTGTCATCATCACCATCATTATGAATACCCTCCAGCTCGCTGGCCACGTTTCCTGGGCTGATAGGGAATAAAATTAGCCCACAGGATGGAAGAGCCCCATCACGTAATGGTATACAATAAAACCACCCAGGGCCTTGTCCCCTTTTCTGTGCTGGTGCTGCCTTTAGGAACTGTACCCTGCGAGTTAGCATTTAGTTATTCTCAGGTGCTCCATGTGTTGATTTTGTCCCCACCAGTGGACTATAAACAAATGTACCGTAAACCATCTGATCTTCTCTATTCCCCCAGTACCCAGCACCCCACTTGACAAGCCACCTCTGCTTGGCTGGTACCTTTTACCTTTCCACGATCTCCTGATACCTCCCACAGGCCAGCCTCTGCGCTGAGGGGCTACCAGGGTGTGTTAGGAGGGCTCTTATCCTCGGAGCTATACCTGCTTTATAGGTGATACAAGCCACATGTGAGTAATTCTTGAACCTCAGCATGTATCAATCACCTGGGAGGATGGGCTGCTTGAATGTGGTTAGGGTGACCTTGGAGTCCCATTTAAATTTTATTTTTAATATTTTTCAATAGAACTATTGAAAGTTTAATTTAAGTCAGGAGCTTTGAGATGATCAAAGCGTTATCTCGGGAAGATCAACTTCCCAATACACTTGAAAACAGATAAGACCAGGGAGAGACTGAAGCTGAGGAAGTCAATGAGGAATTTATTGCAGTGTTCTAGGCAAGAGAGAAAATTGCTGAACTGAATAATTAATTGATTGACTGAAGTCTTCCAAAACCTCTGATCAAATCACTACATACCCAGTTCCCTCTCTTGTAGAGCCTCGAAATACTTGAGCTGACACCTTCTGCCCTAAAAGTTCATTATTTATGGTATCGTCTGTCCTTTGTTTTTGTCCCTGACCCGGTTTTGAGACACTTTATCACTGGGACTGAATACAGATTTACAATTCCTCCTCAGACCTTCAACTCGGAAGGACCTTGCTTTTACTTCTTTACAAAAAGAAGTAAATGCCCCCTCTTCTCCGTCTCTCACAAGTGAGGATTCTGACCTTGCATTTGATATTTTGGCTCATGTCTTCTCTTTCTGGCAGACTTGGAGATTCTTTAGGACAGAGCCTATGCCTGGTTCCATTATGAGTTCCTTTTCAGTTTAGGTCCTGACATAGAAAAGGTGCCTGAGAAATCTGTATTGAAAAAAACAAGTATAAGATTTTATCTAAAATATTTAACATTGTTCATTTATGCAAATGAATAATACCACATCAAATATTTATATCTCTGTGAAAATATAAGCATCTAGCTTATAGGATTTCCCTTTCAGACAGAATTTATATTATACATACACCAGAAGGCAGTGTTTGTAAGCTCTGCTTTTAAGAATAAGAAATGACTTCATTAAACAGAAAAGTTAAAAAAAAAAAATACATTCTTTCTTCCTTCCTTCTTTCCCCCCTCCCTCCTGGTTTCCCTCCCTCCCTCTTTCCTTCCTTCCTTCTCTAGCTTCCTTCTTTCCTTCCCTCCCTCCTTCCCTTCCTCCCTTCCTTCCTTCTTCCAACAAACACATGAGTGTAAGGCTCTAGGCAAAGCTCTGTGGGGAATTGGTTCCCGCCCTTAAGAAGCCCTAAATCCAGTGCAAGAGACACAATCACCCATAACATAAATTAGACTGAAATAACTACGATAGAAGTATGAACAACCCAGTGTGGCCGAGAGGGAAAGGGGGCTGTGACTTCCTGGCGATGTGTGAGTCAGCTCTAAGTGGGTTCCCTGCATTTTCAATAGACAGCAAAGGGAGGGAAGGGCTTTGCCGGCTGGAGGCACAGCACGCAGGGTGTGCTGAGCTCAGAGAACGGTACACAGGCCATGGGGCGAGAAAGTGGAGGAAGATGGTGGTGGATCTTAAAAGCCACAGTGAGGATTTTGCCAGGCAAAGGACAGCGAGCGAAGCTTCTTGACCAGTAACATGTACCCCAAATCTAGTTTAGACGAGGTAGTGCTGGCCCAGGTGGCCAGCCAGCGCTTGCCCTGTGGCTTAAGGTTACTGGTACGTTCTGCATTTTTAGAGTTCTTGCTGGAGCCACTGGACACTCTATTCTGTGGCCTAGCGCCCTGGAGATTTACCAGTCTAGGGGAGACTCATTTATCCATGGAGCTTTTTCTTGAAAGAGGTGGTCCCTGAAAATCCTTTCCCTTCCCTCTCCTCACCCTGGAAATTGCTTTTACCTTCAGCTCACAGTTGAGCTAAAAGGTCTTTTAACCTATATGATCTCTCGAGTGGACTGACCCCCACGATGGGCAAAGAGCCCTAGAGTGCCTGCCCCCGTCTTTGGCAGACCTAGCTGGTCCATTCCTCACCGCGCCATGGATTTTCCTGGAGGGAAACAGCGGGTGCCACACGGTCATGGCTTGAAAAGATTCCATGCTGTCTGCACAAACAGAGGCTGGAGCCTCTGGGAACAGTCTTGCTCTCACCTCCCTCCCAGAAACCTCCCTTCTCTGGCCCGTGGAAACAGGCCGTGGATTGTTGCTCTCACTTCTACACACTGAGGCACTGTAGGAGTGAGGCTTGGGGTTTTTGCCTTTAAAAAAAAAACCTCTCCATCTCCTTTCTGCATTGGACATGCTTGTCTCCGAGGGCCTTTCCTTCCCAGACAGCCGCCAGTGGTACAGACAAGAGGATTCTTGGGAGGGGCCTGAGCTAACTGCAGACACCCAGGCATCACCAATGTGGTCTGAGAACAGGGTGAGCCGACTTCCACCGGCCTCACCCCCTCCCTCCCCCCAATACACACACACACACACACACACACACACACACACATACTCACACTGAACTGTTCACCATGTATTTATGCCTTATCACATTCCGGCCATTCTGTCTGGAATGCTCCATCTTTCTTGCTCTACCTTGAGGAACTCCTATTCATTGTTCACAGCTTCGCTCTAAGAGCACTTGTGCTTTGACAACATATCCAGCCACAAGCAGCAAGTTCCTGGCTTCTTCCTTTTCTGGGCTCTTGGGACATGCCTCAGTGATAGTGCTCATACGATTAAATTGTCATTGTTTGTTTAGATACTATTTCACCAACCAGACTGTGAACTGCCTGAGGGCAGGGGTTATCAGGGCCTCAGTGGACAGTTGTATAGGTTGTACATTGCCCAACCCTACAAGGTGCCATCCACATTGTAGTCAAAACACAAACAATATACTCCTATGATGCAGCTTTGAGGATAGTTAAATCGTACTTTTTACCAGGGCCTGGCACACAATAAAAGTTTGTGTATTTAATCTGATGCAAGGCCTTTGCTCAAATTTTTGCTTTTCCTACCTACTGGTACTGTAAAAGAGGGAAGAAATGCAAGTTATCCCGATGGCTTTACAGCAAGAAACTGTACAGCTCCCTTTGGGGACAGGACACTGGATCTAGATCTAGGAGGGAACCCAAGAAGTTCTTTCTGGTTCCCTTAGGCCTTCAAACAGCAATGGCTGGTCCCGAGATGTCAAAGAGGTTTCATCTCATGGGCCAAATCAGATGGAGAGGTAGTGACTGCCTAAAGCACTGAACTGAGATGTCTTCTGGGGCAGCCTCCAAATGCAGTGAGAAAGAATGCCCTGATTGATTAGTATGGCCTGCCCTGGGTATGGCAATGGGGTATGGAGATATATGTGCCATGTGGCTGCCATTCCTTCTGGTCTGTTTGGCTATAGTGACATGAGCTGTGTGGGAGGTCAGACTATATACTGGGAGTCCTTGTCCCATATTGCCCTTGTGTTCTCAGTGTCCTAGGAATGGTACATGAATTTTTGCCCCTGTGCCTGAGTTTCCCATCAACACAAGAAGATCTTTTTCTTCCAGGGGTTTGCAAGGAGTGAAGCAGAGGGTCAAAAGGAGTTTAGAATCTCCCTGGTAGAAGAACACAGCTATATAGGAGATGGAGGTCCCCAGAATCCCTTTCAAATCATCAAACAATATAGGTAGGATACTGCCCATCCTAGTTCCAATGTCCAAGAGGGATGTCCAATGTCTCTATGCCAGCCTTATACACCCACCTCCATGCAGTCTATCCTGAGATTAGAAAAAAGCAAAGATGGGAGGGTGGGAAAGGAGCCCTGAAAGACAGTTATAATAAAGGCAACCATAATTATTATTATTTAAGAAAGAATATGTCTTTAAATTCAGTAAATGGGTGACAGAGAAAGCTCTGCTTTCCCCCTGAATCACTGGCAGGAGACCTAAAAGGTCATGAATAGGATCCCAGGCTCTGGAACCACATGGCCTGCATCCCACTCCAGGCCCCGAGAACCATTAGCTGTGTGACCCTGGGCGAGTTGCTTAACCTTACTCTTCTGTTTCCTTGGCAAAACGGGCTCTAATCACACGGTCCTCGCAGAATTGTGAGAATTAAATGATTTCATAAAAGTGAAGTGCTTAGAACAGAGCCGGGAGCGTGGCGAGTTTCCACTGTTACTATTGCCTTGCAATTGCTCTTATTGTACTGGATTGTTCTTCCAGCCTAATGGAGAAGGGAAAAGGGACTCAGAGGACATAACACAAGCACTTCAGAACAGACTAATGGCCACTCAGTAGACAAGCATGGTTCCCTTTCATCACATCAACCCCAAACTCCCTCCTCTTGTTATAATTCTGATTTCATAGAGTTCGCTAAAGCGTCCATGACCTCACATTGGAATCTGTTTTCTCAGGGTGGTCTATGAATAAACAGGTGACCAAGCACTCTCCGCTCTGCTAGGACCTTCTCATCATCGATCCCAGACAGTCTGTCCTGAGCCCCAACGAAATAATAAAAGGCCCGATGGGTACATTGTAAGGTTCTCAAGTCCCCTCCACAATTCTGTGAAGTGCTAGGCTATTTATTTTTTCATTCTTTCAGCCAGTTCTAATTGACTATTGTTAAGTCAGATACTGAGAGCAAGATCCTGGAGGAACTAAGGGGGGATGCTTCTCCACCTCCCCATTCATTCACACCGCCTGATCTTTGTGCCTGCAATGCCAGTTCTTCCCTTCCCTATCTGGCAAATCCCTATTCATCCTTCAAATCCCAGCACAACTCTCACCTCCTTCATGAAGCCTTCCCTAACATCGCCTAACTCTGAAGCAGAGGTAGTACATTTTTCTTGCTAATTCTTTTTGCCTATATTTTATAATAGTCTTCTGTTAATGCTTTAATTGCTTATTGTACTATGAGTATCTTGAAGGCAGGAACACCCTAATGTTACCTCTGAATTCCTAGAGCCTGGCATAGAGCTTGGCACACAATGGGTGCTCAGTAGTGTTTGTTGAGTGAGAACCTTTCAGCTCATAGTACCTCTTTGGGGCCATGGGTTCCATAAGTTTAAGGCCTGCTTTCGGGTTGTGAACGCCAGGCTGCCAAAAGGATTAAAAGCAAATACAAGGAAGGATTTGTCGACAATTAGGGCCATAAAACCCTGGAAAAACTTACCATGGGACATTCTGGAATCTTTTTCTTGGAGAAACTTTGCAAACGGGAGAGATGATTTGGTTGTGATCCTACTTGGAGATGAAGGATAGACCGGTTGGCTCTCCATCGGCTTTTTTAGCTCCAGGAATCTTTTAGGAGACTTCTGGATGTATGTAGGATGCATGTGGATGTGAGGAACCAGCTCAACCCCACCTCCTCACTCTTGCTCACTCCATCTCTCTGCTTAGGATGCCCAGCCCTTGTCTTTCTACCCATGTTGTGTCCTCCTTCTCAGCCAGCTCAAGTCCCACCTTCTCTACAAAGTCTCTCCTGAGCAGACCAGCCCCAAGCAAAATCTCCCTCCTCTGAATTCTAGGCAGTTTGGCATTTACCGGTCCTGTACTTGATTCAGGAATTCATTACTTGACTTCATTATGGGAAATTCCTTTGAGAGGAGAATTGATTCCTCTTGGCCCCTTTGTTTCATCCCCAGTGCTGAGCAGAGTTGGGGACACAGCGTGTGCATATGTGTGTGTGTGTTATGCGTGTTGGCATGGCAACACAATGTGTATAATCCGAGCCGGAGATCCTGGTGTCATACATCTGGAACAAAACAAACTCATTCATGACATCTTCCAGCATGTACAATGTCTTGGAAACATTGAGAGCGCAAAGAAACAAAACAGCTCCAAAAACAGGGTGGAGGACAGACATTCTTCCCTTGCCCGCCCACTTGCCCTCCCCCCCTGCCCACCTCCCCTTATACAGAATGGAAACTTTCAGGGGAAAAGAATTCTGAACAGCTGTTGGGAGAGACCACACAGATTTCCCCACATCTGCTAGCACGCAGCCGGTGAGCTCATTTCCTCGGGAGAGGCAGTCTGAGCCTGTGGGGTCCACTTAAGTATACCTTGGGAGGGGCTGAGGAGGGCAGAGGAAGTGGCCCCAGGTGGAGGGGGAGCTTTCTCAAATCAGAAAATTCGCTGGGGACAGGCTAAGGGGCAAGTGGTACCACAGAGTCCTTCCTTGATGAGAAGAGTTTGCTTTCTAAAACCTCCTTTGCTCCTTATGGTGAAAAGCAGGTGCTATCAAATTTACCATTGATGTTTGAAAGAACCTGGACTCCCAAATCCTCCTCCCCTCCTCCAAAGTCACGAAGAAATTTCTGGTGTAGAAAATACTCCACAAAGACACATAGTCCTGGGCATTGACAGCTTCCTTCAAGCTTTCTAGGGGTAAAAATAATATTCTAGTTGGTACAGTGCTCTGTGGTCTGCAAAAGGCTCTCATGGTATCACATTTGATTCTCAAAGTGGATCTGAGAGAGGCCAAGCAAATATTGTGACTAATAGTATTAGTACCAGAATGGGTATTGATACAGGTATTGGCATTGGCACCGGCCTGGGTTTTCTAATGTCAGAGATGAGGCTTACGGAGGTTTCATGAATTGCCCAAGCCCACAAAGCGGAACAGAGGACTTGGACTCTTGATGTTTGACTTGCAAACCTATGTACTCTTCCTTTTGCAAAACCATGCAGCTATCCCTCCCAAAAAAGCAACTTGTTTGCTAGAGAGCTTTTACTTCTTCTCCCATTTCTTGGAGCCCCAGCCTCACAAATCCAAGGCCTGGATTTTTATGAGTATGACACATTCACTTTCCAGGTTGGATTTTGGCCCCATACCCTGGCAGTGCAGCTGAGGGGAGATCCAGAGAGAATGTCTAGCCCCTTTTTGGAGATCCTGTCATTATCCTTTGGATGTGTAACTGTGGCACCCCAAATGCACCAGACCAGGAGACGGGAGATCTGGATGCTTCCTAACCTCTGCCTCTACTGTCCAACTGCAGCATGTCATATATCCTGAGCCACCATCTTTTTCATCGGTAAAATGAAGGTGTGTAGCCAGGTGATTTCTCCAGACCCTTGCAACCTCATCTATGTGATTCAAATGATTCTGTGACCCTGGGTCAGACAGGGGCACAGGGGTGGAGAATTTCCCTTGGGGGAACCTGTGCCTCTGAGACCCTTCCCTCCACACTCATCCATTGGCCCCAGTGCCTGCTGTTAGCCTGGAGCTGGCCTGCCCCTGCCTGGCTTGGAGACACCATTGTGCAATATCAGTGGAGGGTTTGGGTGAGGGCGGGCTGAGGCCAGCAGGGGGGAGACCTACTGGGGTATTTTTTTCAGATGCATATGTCCCCTCTCAGGCAGCCCTTTCAGAGCTCTGGACAATGTGCTCTTTTTGTCCCCAGCCCTTTCAGCCGCCTGTTCATTCTCTTTGCATCTGCTGTCACACAGGACATCCCGGCTGGCAGGCGACCATGGGGATACATTGTGCTCCCTTAATGAAGCATGGGGCTGGTGATATGGGGGTTGTTGTGGGCCAGTAGGGGATAGGGGTGATCATGGGTGCACCCCATCTTTCTACTCCAGGCTCCTCTTGAGGGAAGGGGCAATTGGCCCCTCTTTTACCTCCCAAGGTCCAAATGGATGTGCCAGTAAGAAAGGAACTAGTTTCAAGTCAGAGGCTTTGGAGAGAGGCGGTGCCGAGAGGGTGAGAAGATAGAGGGTTCAGTTTTCCCTGAAGAAGTAGCAGGGCTTAGTAGGTGGGAAGGAGGTCTTGGGAGAAGGAGCATCAGCCAAGAGCACTTGGCCTGTGTCCTTCTCACAAAGATATTTCATTAGCCATCCAGCACACAACTGGATGAGAGAGGACACTGGGGAATCCCTTTCCGTTCTTTATAAACTGACTATGTCATCATCCACCTGGGCTTCATTTCTAAGGACTGTTGCCTGGAGCCAGGAGGGTCAATGGAATGACCTCATAGGGTCCCCTTCCAGTCCTAATGTGTTGTAGTTGGAGGCTCTCTCCATCCAGGTGAAGAAGAAAGAGAAGGAGGCTAAAGGCAGTACAACTTCCCTCCACCCCAAATGTTCTTTAAGGATGACCTCTCAGCATGCCCTCCCCCATCCCCAGTAATAAAGAAAATTGAAGTCAGTGGAATCCCAGAGGAGGAGAGGTTTTTTTCCCCTCCCCATGTGACTTGTAGCAACATATCTGTGATCTTTGCACCAGGAGATGATGCTCCCAGCACTGAAGACTCTGTCCCATGGGTATGGCTGGCAGGCTCAGCTGCTACTCCCACCATGGAGCCAGCCCCCTAACGCAGCCCTGAGGCTTCCCCTCTGTAGTGTGGGCTTGGCCTGCAGCTATCAGGGTCAGCAGAAGTCCTTTTCCCAAAAGAAAACCCCTTACCCCCAGACCCCTTCCCTGCTTGCTACGGAGTGACTTTGCAGAAGTCCAGAGCTCACTACAATGTTCTGGCCCATACTGATGTCTTCCCAACTGTTATGCCAACTTGGAGTTTGTCTTTCTGGTCTGTTTACTGCCCCCCCCACCCGCTCCCCGATCCCCACCCCTCACCCCTCCTGGCCTGGTTACCCGCCCACCACCCCAAAGAAAAAAGTTTGAGCCTTGTCCAACAAGGCCCCCTGTCCCCTTTAACAAGCGAAGTGTGCTGGCATTGGAATTGGTGGTCTTCTCCCCTGAAGGTCATTAATTAGTACAGAATGCAGACTTCAGTTGTCTTGCCAGCCCTGATGAAAACGCAGCTGGCAGGTAGCCGAGACGGAGGAATTTGTCATAGGTTAGATCAGCCCAGGCTCTAAGAACCAAGTGTACAGCTTATGCAAATAGTTTTGCTTAGCATGGATCCTGTGTTCTTATTCCCCCCCGCCCCCCGCCCCAAGACTTTTTTTCTAACTGAAGGGTAGGGAGGGAGTAGGGGAACAAGGGAAGGAGGGAGAACAAGCACTTACTTGCCAGATCTCATTCTAAATCAGAAAGGAGCAAATTGCTTTCCCTAAAAAGAAAAAGGCGTGGGGGGGGGCACCCATCCTTTGGTCTAATGCACCGAGCATTTGAAGCTGAATTGCTCAATAGGAAAGGCCAGCAGTGAGTGTATTTGGAGAGAGACTATTATCCATGTCAAAACCCATTCACACTCTCTGGGAGGCCTGCAGAGCACCTGGGTGGGGACTTGGAACATTGGGGTTCTATTCCTCTCCCTGCCATGATAGGGGTTCTCGTCAACCCCTGCCTCAGTTTACCCATCTTTGACAGATGCTGAGTGTTAGCTTCAGTTAGCCAGAGCACCTGGGCCCCGATGAGTCCCAGCAGAATGAAGGGCTATGGTGATGTCTCTCAGCAAGTGCAGCAGTAGCTTGACAAACTATAAAGAGCCGTGTCCTCAGAGTCTGACTGACAAGCCAATTATTATCTGTGTGATTTGGGACAGATCACTTAACCTCTCTGAGCTTCAGCCTTCTCATCTGTAAAAACAGGTATAACAATCCTTCCCTCATATTGAAGTGGTGTACCTGGAACATAGTAAAAGATCAATTAATATTTGATGAGAATGAATGAAGCAAGGTGAGAGAAAGCAATTAGCACATTGCCTGTTGTACAGTAGATATTCAGTAAAATTTGGCTGCCTCCTTGCTGGTATTCTAACTGTGAGAACAAGATCAACAAGTAACCAAGAGAAAAACTGAATTTGAAAGTTGTAAAATGGCATTTAAAGCATCAAGTTGGCTCAACACTGTGATAGTATTGAGGCTGGGGATGAAGTAGGAATAGAGAAAAAATCTGTGAGTTGATCTAGGACAGGGTTTCTTGACCTTGACTGACGTTTTGGGCCAAATAATTCTTCATTGATGAAGGTTGTCCTGTGCAATGTGCAATGTTTAGCATTAGCCTTGTTCTCTTCCCACTAGATGCCAGGATCTCAAAGCATTCAATGGCTATTTAACACATAGTAGGGGTATAGTGCATACAATCCATTTTCCAAAAACCAGCCAGAGTAAGCTTTTAAAAGGTTAAAGCACTTATCTGCTTAAAATCCTTCATTGGAGGTTCTGCTTCCAGTAATGACCATCAGATCAACACATAACAATTATAAACTGAATAACTACCTTATAGGACTGGAGAGTGAACAAAAGTAGGAAGAAACTGGAGGGGCATAACTTTTGGAAGAAAAGAAATGTGCTAGGTGATTTTAGCCGTTTTTTACAGCTTTTTGTCTCCAAAAAGCTGTAAGCATCCATACAGAACAACTAAAACTAGAATAAAAACCTGTCGTCTAATAGGCTAGAAGATCCAGAGAATAGAGTACAGGGCATATAGCTGAAAAGTGAGCAGAGAAATCCAGCAGTGGAGAGAGCAACAAAAGGAGAATCAAAAAAATCTGATAAAATCTGTCTGACCCTTGAGCTACAAATGCATGTGGCAAACTCCAGCTAAGGTTAAAATAAATGAACAAGGATTTCGGCTGCTGCTCATCACAGAGGACACTGAGCAGGGAATGTGAGTCAGCCTAAACTAAGTACTCACTAAAACAAAAATAAGTAAATAAACATTCTTCAAAGGAATATAAAGGAATCCAGAGTCTCTGCCATATATCATTCACAATGTCTAGGATACAATCCCAAATAATTAGAGATACAAAGAAACATGAAAATTTGACCCATATTCAAGAGAAAAGGCAATCAATGGAGACCAACTTCGAGATAATTCAGATGTTGGATTTGGCAGGTAAGGATTTCAAAGCAACTATTATAACTATGTTCAAAAAAGTAAAGGAGAATGTGCTCATAATGAATGAACAAATAGGAAATCTCTCAGCAGAGAAATAGAAACTACATTAAATAACCAAGTGGAAATTCCAAAATTGAAGGATAAATAAATATGAAATATAAACCTCACTAAATGAGATTAAAAGCTCTCACCACTTCCATTCCACATTTTACCAAATGTCCTACCCAGTGCAAGAAGGCAAGAAAAAGAAATAAAGGACATAAAATCTGGCCAAGAGTAACTAAATTATTTCTCTTTGCAGAAGAGATTTTGTTTATATAGAAAATTCTTAAAACTATACAAAATAATACCTCACCAAAAGCATGAAACATAAAGAGGTTGAAAGTTTGAAGTTTATTAAAACTAAAAACTTCTGCTCTGCAAAAGACATTGTTGAGAGAATCAAACGACAGGCCATAGACTGGGAGAAAATGTATTCAAAATCCATATAACTGATAAAGGATTTGTATTCAAATTATACAACACACTCTTAAAACTCAAAAAATAAGAAAACAAACAATCCAATTTAAAAACTGTACAATTATTTAAATGGATACTTCACTAAAGACACAAATTGAAAATAAGCATGTGAAAATATGCTCAACATCATTTATCACTAGAAAACTGAAACTTTAAACAACGAGATACCACTATATACCAATTTGAATGACTAGAGTCCAAAAAGCTGATAATATCGCAATTGCTGATGAGGACAGGAACTCTCATTCATTGCTTGTCGGTATATAAAATGGTTCAACCACTTAAGAAGACAGTTTGGCAATTTCTTACAAATCTAAACATAGTCTTATCATATAATCCAGCAATTGTGCTCCTGGATATTCACTCAACTGATTTGAAATATGTCCACACAAAAACCTGCACACAATGTTTATAGAAGCTTTATTCATAATCACAAAAACCTGGAAGATGTCCTATAATGGCTGAATAGGTAAAGTAACTGTGGTACATGCATACAATGGAATATTAATCAATGATAAAAAGAAATGAGCTATCAAAACATTGATACATGGATGAATCTTAAATACAGATGGTTAAGTAAAAGGTGCTTATCTGAAAAGCTGCATACTGTGTGATTCCAATTAT
>JAQZBX010080892.1:0-13755 GCA_029593785.1 Cabassous unicinctus | reverse complement strand
TTATTTATTCATTTATCCCCCCCACCCCTTGCTGCTTGTGCTCGCTGTGCGTTTTTCTGTGTTTGCTCTTGTCTCCCTTTGCTGGGTCATCTTGCTGCGTCAGCTCACTGCCCCGCGCGGGTGGGCCAGCCTGCCTTCACCAGGAGACCCCGGGAAATGAACCTGGGTCCTCCCATATGGTAAACGGGAGTCCTATTGATTGAGCCACATCCGCTTCCCTAATGCCACTCTTTTATTTTTTATTTTTAAAGATTTTATTTATTTCTCCCCTCCCTCATTGTTTGTGCTCGCTGTCTGCTCTCTGTGTCTGTTCATTGTGTGCTCTCTGTGTCTGCTCATCTTTATAGGAGGCACCAGGAACCAAACTGGGGATCTCCCATGTGGGAGGTGAGTGCCCAACTGCTTGAGCCACATCAGCTCCTCCAACTCCACTCTTGACCCCAGATTCTCACCTTCAACATCCTTTGGTTTGATGAGCCATATTGGACTCACTGCTTCAACATGTTGCCTCAGACTCATTTGGGCTATTCGCTTTCTGACGCTGGGCATTCCAACATCGGGTGCCCTTCCCCTCAATTCACAGCACTGACTGGGTAGATCTGCTTCCTGCCTGGCCCGTACTCAGGGGAGGGGATTACACAAGTGCAACCTGAAGGCACCAAGTTTGAAATGAAAGAGTTGGCCATGAATTATTTTTGGACTTGGTTAAATGATTTCATTTCTCTAACATTTACTTATCAATGATCCCACATAAGCTTCAGGATGAAATGGAAATTCTCAAGGACACAAGGACTTGCAGGAGCTGGTCCTAGGTGCATCTCTCTGTGCTTCCCTTACTAACCTCCTCCCAGTACCCACCTCCACCTTAAGCACCAGCCGAAACAAGCTTCTTGAATCTCTGACTACATACCCCCTTGATGTTCCACAGCTCCCTGCCTTTGTTCTTTAGATTTCATCTGCTTGGAATGGCTCCCCCACCTTCTCCACCTGCAGTCACCTCACCCTGGGAGGACTTTCTTGACCACATTGTCCTTTCTCCCAGGTAGAGAGAGGCCTGTCCTTGATGGTCCCTTCGCCTGTTCCAGTCATCACCTTTATCACTGCACATTGTATATGTTAGCTTCTAGTTGCCTTTCTTAGAGGGCAGTCACTATCTTCAGATGAAAAGCAACTTGTTTTTGGCCTTTTAATACCTTATTTCTCAGCAGTAAATGGCCCATCATAGGGACTAAAACATTTATTAAACTAACAAATACATGAATCTATCTCTTATTACTTAGCCTCCTTACAGTTCTGGAGACAATTAAGTGTTTGCAGAAATATCACATTCAAATGCCCTTCAAATGCATTAACTGGCCAAGTGGGGACATGTGTCCTATCTAAAGTGACCTCTGGTTGAGGCACATGAAGTTTCTTGGAGATGGAAGGAGAATTCAGACAGATAGTTTGTGCTCTCCTTCTGCCAAGAGATGAATATTTACCTTTTCTTCGTATTTCTACAACTCTCTCTGGACATACTATATCAATAGGATTAATATTAAAACATCAAATTCACCTTTATCCTTCCCACGAGTTCTCTACCATGTTTCTCTGCACATCACCATGAGAACAGAAACAATACTGTTCACATGCTCTGTTTACCACTTAGCACATGGTGGGTGTTTAATTAGTGTTAAAAGAGTAATCATTATAGGCAGAAGGTGAATGAAAAAGTTATGTATTTTTAATGAAAGAGTGTGACCATAATTTTCCTTTTGAAAATGCATTCAGACTAAATGCTATTTTTTATTTCTACAATCCCTGTCTTTTTCCATGCCACATCAGCAATAGGAGAAAAAAATAGGTTCCTGTCACTGTCAAAAAGGTATTTAGCTCACAACCCTCTCTATTCTGGTCATTCTCTCATTCATTCATTTATCCATCCTACAAGTGCCAGGCACTGTGGTTATTACTCCAACTCTACTTGCACCCAGGGAGTTGCTTTCCATTCACTCCTCACCTTTCTTCCTTAAAAGTTCCAATTGGTTCTATTATTCTCCACTGTTCCTCATTGCTGGTTAGCAGCCCATCTGGCTCCAGGATCTGGGCTGCTGCTAAGAACCAAAGGTGAAATTACAAGGATTCCCATGTTCCCCACCTCCCACACCTCCCACAACATCCCACACCAACATCCTTCATCAGTGTGGGACATCACCCACAATGGATATACACATCCTGGGGCTTTGCCACCAAGCATAGACCGCATTTCACATCATAGATCACCCTCTCTCCCACACAGTTTTGCGTGGTATATGCTGATGTAAAATGGCCTACATCTGTTGCCACAATGCCACTCATGACAACCCCCAAGTTCCAAAAAAGCCCCTGTATTTCGACTGCCTCTCCCCTCCCTGCCCCGAAAATGTCCAGTGGTAATCTAAGCACCTTTAAAATATATATATATATAAAATAACATTTATGTAAGAAAATAGACACATATGTATATATATTTATATATCATTTTACAAATATTGGTATGTACTGTGAAAAATCTTGATTTTTATGAACAATAAAAAAACAAACAAACAAACAAACAAAAAGAACCAAAGGTGATTCACAATATATTTAACAACCACTTTGGCATCAGAGTGGATGCTGGCTAGAAACACATTCTGCACACTCTGGCCCTGGGCTCTAGTGCTGACATCAGCACCCAACATCACTGAGCTCTTCCTGAGTACCAGGTGCTCTCTGCCAAACTTTTGACTCTCATCCTTATTAAGCCTTTCCAATAACTTGATGAGGGACACTACTATCATCCCAATTTATAGATGAGGAATCAACGTGACAAAGCAGGATCCACACATAGTCCTGTTCCAGGCACCAAGATGGTCATCACTGTGTTAAATTGCCAACAGTCACCCCTGAGTGAGATGGCTCTTTCAGTGAATAATACCAATAATAACAACAACAATAACTCTGTGTGTGACAAAGACTCCTAATTTTCTTTGAATATCAAGAATCTCTCTCTTTTATGATAATAGAACCTTTAAATTTTGGCCAGCTAAATGGCCACTGAAATAAAGGATACATTTCCCAGGTCTTCCCTCTGGGAAAGAGCAAGAAGAGCCACATGACTAGCCACATGATTAGATCCTTGCCAGTGGGATGAAGGCAGAAGTGTGATAGCTTCCAGGAACTTTCTTTATAAAAGTGGCTTTGAACTTTTCTCACAGCAACCGACAGTAAGACATGCATTTATGTGATGCTATGTTATGTCATATCATATACCATACATATCATATATATACCACACACACACATGTGCTTCTGAAGCAAAAGTTTTATTTAAAAAATCTACATTTACTATGTGGGCCACTCTGATATTTTCTAGTCTATTCCATTTCATTTTTTTAAGTTAACCATTCTATTGATTGTATCACCCACTAAGGAGTCGTGACCCACATTTCAAAAACCATTGCTCTACCAGACACTATGTGCATCTCTCTTTTTTTCTTCATTCATTCCACCATCCTGCAGCCTGAAACATATATCTCCACTTTGGACCAAGCAACCAAGAACACACACAAAGCAGGATCAAAATAGAAGAAACCTGGGTCTCTGACATTTTAAAATGCCTTAACAGCCCTGGATCAACTACTTGGACTTTTACATAGGAGAGACATGAGCTTCTATCTTATTTAAGCAACTGTTATTTTGAGTATTCTGTCCCTTGTGGCCAAAGCCAATCCTAACTGTGCTAATAAGTTGTGCGTTTCCTTTCAGATCCATTTCTATTCTGCTTTGCTTTCTATGGCAAAGGGGTTGACCCCTGGGTTCAGAGAGTGGGACATGCTGGCGGCTCACCTCGGCTCTTGTCTCTGGGAACCACATCGTCGCCCTTCCTCTCTTCAGCCTAGGGATGGTAGTAGCTTCCTGCTGTGGCTGATCTTTGCTTTTCCTCACTGTCCCTTATTTGGCTTTCCGTTCCCCATCTCTCCTATAACTAATTCCCTGAATTAAAGTTCCTTTGTTCTAACTACTTGAAGTAGTTACAGTTTTCCTGACCAGCCCCTGATTGATATTAATATATTATACAAAGCACTTTAGGTATTTTTCTCATTTTCTCCTCACTCTGTAAGATAACACTACTTTCCTCACCTTACAAAGGATGAAATTGTTATATGACACATCTAAGGTAATGTGGTAAATAGTGGAATATCAAACTCCAAAGCCACTACCCACGTAACCGACGTTCAGAAAACCTGACTCGACTCTATTTTGGATTTTTCTGACTTTTCAAAAGTAGCAATACCTTATCAGGTATTCTTATGAAAGCTATTCTTATGACATCACTTCACGTTACCCAAGTAGGTGGTCGTCCCCATCCCCCAAGTGTCTTCCCAAAACAGACCAAACAAATCCAAACAAATCCAGGTCCACTTTAAAAATAAATAAGCCATTTCCAAAAAAAAAAAAAAAAGCCATTTTCCACTCATACTCATTTAGCTCCTATTGTGTGTCAGGCACTAATTTTTAATTCTGTGAAGGTTCAATATTTTTCACTGTAAACGTAAGAGACCCCGAAAGACTGAGAACATTCCCCTATGGCCGTGGCAACTATTCCTCCTTACCTGCCTCATTACACGTCACTTTGGCCTTTGCTTTTCTCCATCCTTTTTGATAAAGTCCAAATTTCCCATGCAATGGCTTCTAATCCACAATAACAATTCTTCTCTCTTTGGAAAATATCCCTTAACAACTATACCTGAAACTAGCTGAACTCCGGAACGCTCCTACCAATGCCTTATGAAAATATTTTGCCTTCTTTTCCCAAGTTAGAATGCTTCTTCAGTGCCTTCTCCTGCTCAGCATTTTAAAATAAGGGCTTATGACTATGGGGCTTTGGTTGATTTTCTTCCATATGAAGGCCAGTGTCCTTCATCTCCTCTCTGCCTTCCTCAAAATCCCTTCCCACCCTGGGTTAGGGACCCGATTAATATCCCTTCCCATCAAGGACGTATTTATTAAGGACTGCATTTACTCAATCATAAAGCTTATAAAATTAAATTATGTCATTAAATCATAAACTGTATTGACTGTATAGTATATGCCTAAGAGCCAGGGTCGGGGCAAAACAAACCTAACTAAGACCCAGTTCCTGCACTTAAAGAACTCATTGTCTAGGAGAGAAGACACACATATAGAATAATAAAAACATTCATATAAGAAGTACTATAGTGAAATCAAGCACAGTAGTAGCAGAGTGGAAATGTGGTTCTTGAGTTGATTCTTGAAGAATTAGTAGGAGTTTGTGAGGTTAAAGGGGATTGGAAGAGCATTTCAGGCTGAAGTGAACGACATGCAAAGGCTTAAAGGCATGAAATATTTCATTTGCATCGAATGTGGGCGGGGAGTTTACACCTCAATATGAACTTCTTATGTATTTTTTTGCAATAAGAAGCAAAGGAATTTGTTCTAGTTCATAGAACATTCTTGCATTTGTACTATTAACAAAAATCTTCTCCATATTGCAGCATATTAACATAACTCTCCAAAAACAAAGTATAAAGATGAACAGAAGAATTAATATATTATCAAAGTAAGAATATCTAATTGCCTGGATTATATTGTAACTGTATTCACACACTAACTGTATTAGTGTGACTGTATTCACCACACCAACAAATGTCTAAGGAACAATGATTGAAATATAAGCCATAAACACGTAGCTTTGTACAATGGCATTCCTTCATAGGGAAAATTCTAAATGGACCTTGCAGACTCAAGTTCCTTTCTGGAATACTATTAAAGAACATGCCCCTGTAATCATTGCATTTCAGCCGAAAGTAAGATGTGAGTAGAAAGGATACTTTCCACGGGGCTGGAGTTAGCTCAGATCTCTCAGTTTGCAAAATGACAGTCTGTCCAAAATTCCTTTTATTCAGGGCAGCACAGACTCAGGGAGAAAAAAGGAGTCAATCTAATAAATACTGCCCAGAATTCTCTAAGGAGGACTTTGGCAAACCTACTAAATTCCCACCCCAATGTTAGCCTAGTCCTCTATTACGGCAGTGTTCTGTGTTCAGGAGGCTTCCCATACCTTCCAGCTCAGCCCTCCAGCCAGCTGAGCTGACCTTTGGAGAGGCATAGCATCTGCAGAACTGGGTAGATTTTACATTACTTTATTTATGACATATTGTCTTATCTGTCCAATTAGCTTGTAAGGTCTCTGAGGACAACCGACCTCTCAGAGACTTAGTTTTTTGGATAACAATTATGTTGTTTTCTAAAACATACCTCCCGGTGGGTTTCCCTTCTTGGTTTTCCAATTTTCTTCTGTCATTCTGACCTCAGGAAAAGGGAAATATAAATCATACTGTGGAGGATGAGAATATGATGTAGGGGGAGGCCCTTTCAGACAGGAGGGAAAAAAAGTCCTCTTGGTACCAAGAAGTAAGGCTTTGGAGGAGAGAAGAAAAAGATAAGTGGAGGAGGTGAGGCGTATATCTGACTGTCTCCTCTGGCCTGTACCCTGCTGGGTGAGGGTGGAGGAATGACTGAAAACAAGAAGATACATTTGAAGAGACTCAAAGCTGTAGGGCTTGTTCCTTGCTTCTCTGGGAAGAACCCAGAAAGCCCTTCATTGAACACAGCACCACCAAGCTGTGAGTCAGAGATAGCAGAGGCATAGCAAGGCGGCAGAAGGCAGAGCTCTTCCCAGGTTTGTAAGGAGCCACGGTTGGCAAGCAGAGGATTCCTTGAGAAGTCTGAGGAAGACAGAGGGGCCATGATCCACATCTACCACCTTCCCAAAAGATTGTGGGATGGACCTGCCACTAGGAATGAGAGTGTACATGGCTCTGCCTCTGTAGAACTCCTAACACCTGGAAGTGGGGGAGGAAAAGCCCAAGAGGGCACTTAAAAATGGACTATCTTATACTAAGAACACCATCAGAACAGATCATATGTTTTCTTAGCTGCAAAATGTAGCAGTGGGTCCCAGCCAAATGGCAGGATGAGAGCAGAGTAGTCAAATGGCATCGGACACTGGCAAAGACCCAGAGGACAAGATGGGACCAAGAGCCGCTCTCCTATCATCAGGAGTACAGGCAAGTTATCCTCCAACCTAACGCAAACTTGGAAGAAGGAGGAAAGGAGGAGGACCCTGGAAAAAGAGTATTTACCCTAAAGAAAGCAAGTTTAAACAAGAGATTAATTTAATTGAATGAGATAAGAGTTTGGCATATTCAAGTATATTCTTCCTTTTACTCAATTGGATGGAAGCTATTGAGGAAGTTAAATCCATCACAAAATTTTAAAATCCAAAAGTTTCCCACATATTCTGCATTTTGTACTAGGAAATGTTTGACTCGGCTACATTTACTAATGGGGATTGACTCAGAGGACCTTATACATGGTAGGCATGTGATAATATTTTAGTAAATGTCTTGGATGGATAAATAGGATTCCATAATTCAGTTTGCCCTGGCAATTGTTAGACAGATTATCAAATTTACTATCCACAGCTAATTAGAGTCCATGGGTCCTAATTAACCAAATTTTAATATTTGAAGTTAATGAATTATTGCTTAAATTTATAAGCAATAGACTTAATGCTTAAGCCTTATAAGACCTTCTAATATGCAAATTATGCATTTACATATTCATAAATTCCATTTCAAAAATCTGTCCTACTGTGTTTACTGCCCTTGTCAAGCGTTCCTGGTCACTTCCTAATAAGGCTCTAAGACTTGGAACAGAAAGGAGAAAAATTGTGCAACCTAAATGTGTTCTTCGGATTTCGCTTTGTCATGACCTGCCTGTCATCAACTCACCACCTTTACCAAGAGTTCACTTACAAGTGAAGTACAGGTTGTGTACTTTTTACCATAATGATTAGTTTTAACAAAATTATCGTTGTCTGTCTAGCACTTTACAGTTCAGAGAATTCTTTAAACATTTGATCTCTTATTTTTCAACTTCAGATCTCTATAACCCATTCTAATCATGCCTGTGTGGCTACCACTCCACTGATAATGCTCTTGTCCAGGTGGCCAATGACCCCCATCTTGCAAAATCCATTGGTAAATGTTCAGTGCTTATCTTATTGACCTCTCAACAACCACTTGAAACACTTTCTGTGAACTTTGTTTAGGGTCATCTTCTGCTTGCCTTTTCCTAATTTAGTGGCTTCTCATATTCAATATCCTATACTTTTCCTTCTCTTCTTGACCTTGAGATGTTGGAGGGCCGCATGACTCAGTCTTTGGACTCCTATTCTCTATGTTTACTTCCTAGGGGATCTTATTCAGTGCTATGTCTTTAGATACGTGTTGAAAAGTCCTAAATTCATTTTTCCAGTTCTAGCCTTGTATCATCTGAAAGTCTACTTGGCAGTTCCACTTGACTATTTAACAGGCATCTCAAACTTAATATGTCCACTTTAGCCAGCCCCACCCCCCAGATGTGTATTTTTCATTTCCCACCTGTCTTCTTAGTCAGGATAACTAGAATCTGTCTCTTTTATATAACAACTTTAGCTTGATTATTTGTTCTGACTCTAATCTTAACCTGACCTGTACTTACTGGTGTTGTCCTTGCTTCAAGTTGCTCTAGACCTGTAGCCTTACTCTGCCCATCAGTTTCCAGGTTCTGCTCCTTATTTGGTACAACTAACTCCATGTTTGCACAATCACCCTGTGAATATTACTAGGATCTCCTTTTACAGATGAGAAAATCAAGACTTAGAGATAGGAAGTAATGGGCCCATGTTCTCCTAGCTAGTCAGTGGTAGGATTATTTGAACCAAGATTTGTCTGACTCCAATTCATTTAACATGTTTTAACATTAATGTTCATGTAACCACCACCCAAATCACGATCTACAACATCTCCACAACCTTAGACGGCTCCTTTGTGCCCATACTAAAGGAATTTCTAAGTAACAGAGGTAATCCTGGGATGGCACAATCAGAGAGGTGACAATGGAGCTCAGTCTGGAATACTGAAAAAGGTTTTGAGGGACATAGCAAGGAGGGACAGCTGCCTTCGGCAAGCAGGGCAGGCCAGAGCAGCTGGCCAAGGCACTACACATCCACTAGAAGAAGCACTGTCACAACTAGATGTGAAAAGCAGCAGACAAGTCTGGAGACCCATTCATTCAACCCGAGAGACATGGATAATGATATAGTGTAGGAGGCAGGTCTACTTAGTATTCCATAAAGAGCCTCTTCTGCAGCTCTTTCAGTGATTCTTGTTTCTGGTTTTCAGAAGTCAGCTTTTTCCCCACTAACATTTATTTGTAGGTTTTTACAGTGCTTTTTATGGCCATTGTTTTAGTTCTATTTACCTTCTCCTGCTTGTATTGCATTCCAGAACACAACGTTTTCTAAGAATCTGTCAATATTCTGGTACCTTCTAAAGACATATTCCAATCACCTCCAGTCAAGGAGGAAGCAAATGTCCTCACAAGCATAATCTCCATCCTATACTATTTCCCTTATACTCTCAGCCTCCTGCCTTCACAGATTTCCTCACAGGTTCGTTTCTTTTTGATGGGCAGACACAGTTGTCAACAAGTGTTGTATTAAAAGTAGATTTCTGAATTTACTAGGAGTACCTTGGGATTGGAGAGGCAGCATCAAAAGTGTGTTTTCAATACAATCTGCTGCAGGGAGAAGTATGATGCACACCAAGCTTTTCAGAAATCTGAAGGGAAAAAAACATCTTTTCCAATGGAAATACTGATGGTATAATAACAAATATAATGAAAAATATTCTGGGAAATATTCTTGCATTTACCAACAGTTTAATCAAGTATCTTCTGATTTATCAGTACCCAAATTATCAGAACACCCCAGGTCAAAGGGAAAACTGGATTAAGGTGACCAGTTCCAATCTTCTGAAGAAAGAAAAGTTTAGGAAAATAGTAAAAATGTTAGAAGGGAATATATGGCCCATATGTGATATACCAGACTCTGTTCTCAGTATTTTTGCACACATATCTTGGCTTGGTCTTTCTATAGGTTGTAGATATTTGCTTACTTATATAAATTTACCAACAGTCTTATGCTGGCATGAGGTACACATTTCTGCTTCTTTATGTCTATCTTTCTTTCCTGTTCTCCTCCATACTCCCTTCAGCCTACCTACAACATTCCTGCCAATACACTCCCTCTCCTGCAACCTGTCTCACACTTATTCTCTTCACTAATCCCTCCTTCCTTCCCCATTGCCCTAAGCCTTCACTTACCCTAAACCTTAGAAGGAATTTGTATAACTGATGGGATCAATGTGCATACCAGTTCTCACTTTAGTCCAAGACTTGTCTGGGTGGGGTGTGGGTTTAAGAGCTGTGCAACGTGAAGGAGGCACCTAACTTTTGCTCTTGAAATGTGAACAGACAGGCTGACTTAAAGACCCATTTCCCTTGGATGGCTTTGCTTATCAGTTTGCAAAGATTAAAAAAAAGAAAGGAAAAATCACTGGGAAGAAAGGCAGCAAAGCAGATAGACAAGATTCATGTTGGGCACTACTGTCCTACTTTAATTATCAACTATCCATTGGCTTTATGTTACCCCGCTCCCAACTTCCCTGCTACCAAGGACTAGTACCACACAGGCACACTTTCAAGTTCTTTCCCTTAGTGTTTATAACAAGGGGGAAAATATTCCTTATCTTAGCATCTGGCACCAGAGTTTCCTTTAGGGAGAGAAACGTCTTTGGAAGAAAGTCTCTTGGTAAGCCACTTGGATAGACCTTAAGGCAATGGTTTAAGGAAAGGGTGTCTCAATACAGAAAAATGATGGCCAAACTGCTCTGCAAAAGATGAGGAATTTTGGGGAGTGATGTGTGTGTTCTTGTGTTTTGAAAATGGAAGGAAGGAAAGGTTAAGAGAGGACAGAGAAAGGAGGAGGTGGAGAGAGAAGCCAGAAAGATGAGGGAGGCCAAAACTGAGGGGGGTGAAGACCCAAAGAAAATTGCTGGGAGTGGGTAGAAGTTTTTTTGTTTTGTTTTTAATTTTTAAATAAAAATTTTATTTTGAAATAATGTCAAACTTATAGAACAATTGCAAAAATAATACAATACCCATACACAGAGGGTACCCATACCCTCCCCAGATACCCAGATCCATCACCTATTAATAACTTGCCACATTTGCCATATCATTCTATCTATTCATCTATCTATGTATCCATGTATCTATTCATCTGTCAGTCTAGCTATCTATTTATCTATCCATTTTCTAAACATATGAAAGAAGGTTGTATACATCATGCTCCTCGAACACTTAATACTTTCATGTACTTTTCCTAAGAACAAGAATCTTCACTTATGTAACCACCTTAAGTACAGTTATCAAGTTCACAAAATTTAACATTGATATAAAGCTTACAGTCTATATTCCAATTTTTTCAAATATCCCAATAATGTTCTTTTGGGCATTTTCTCCTCCATTATTAGATCCAATCGAGAATCATATATTGCATTTAGTTGTTACTGTCATGTTAGCCTCTCTCCCCTCCTAAAAAAAATGGGGAAATAAAGATACAGCATGAACTTTCCCATCTCAACCACTCCCCAGCACACAATTCAATGGGATTAATCATATTCACAGTGTTGTGCTACCGCCACCACCATCCATTACCAGAACTTTCCCATCATCCAAACAGAAACCTTGTACTCATTATGCATTAACTCCCCTTGGAGAAGGAGATTTTAAAAATGGGGAGATTCAATGTTCTTTTTGAAGCTTGTTATAATGCTGTGATAAAGCCCCTCTTCTCTTTTCCTTCAAATAGCTATTAAAGTTTCCCATGTCCACAATGCTTGATGTGAGTGTGTTTTGGGTGGCCCTTATAGAAGGGGCAGCATTTCAAGTCTGGGTTACCACAGTGTGGAATAGATGTAGGATGTAGAGGACGAAGTAGAAACTTGTGGTCAGGTGTGTTCTTGAGAAGAACATCAACTCCCTGGGAATTCAGAAACAACTGGAAGAGGACTTGGTACTTCCTTGGTCATAGAATGGGTGTGTGAGCCAATCTTATCTTAATCTCAAGGCATCAGGAGTTCTTAACTTAAGTGAAGGTTGTACATTTCCACCAAAATGGTGGGAAATCGTTAAAGTGCCTTTGACTCTCTCATCCCCATATTCAGTAAGTTTCTAGGTCCTGTTGTCTTTTCCTACTCAGCAATGTTGTTACCTGTCTCCTCATGCCCATCTGTACTTTCCAACTTGTATCAATTCTTTTATTTCTCAACTCCTTTGCAATCGTTAGTTAGCTGATTTACTTGACTGGTCTCTTGCTCTTTCTTTCCCTTTTTATTCCATCCTGCACATATCCACTAGTCAGTTTATTACTGTTTTCCAAAAAAGTTTGATGTATTTTGTGTACAGAAAAAGGAAATATCTGAAGACTTCCAAGATTTGTGTTTAAAACCCTTCAATGTTAACTTTGAAAACCACAGCAGACTGTGTACCAAGAATTCATTCTAAAATTTTGTGTAATAGTAATAATAATGTCTAATATTTATTCAATATTTACAATGGATTAGGATTAGGCAAGGTCTAATCCTTATGAGGTGGTGTAATAAAGATGACAAAGGCACTCAGCATCCAAGAAATCCCTAAACTACTTCCCCCAGATTCTCTTCAGCTAGGTTTCTGGATGAGAATTTGATTCTGTCAATTAAATGCACTGTCAAAGATCAGGAATGTAGATGTGAGGTAGAGCATCTACATGCTGCTTTTTTGCTCTTTTCTGCTGACCAGTGTGTTTGTGAGGCCTGGGGTTTTTCAATAGCAGAATTTCAGTGTCCAGTCTACAACTTTTGGGGTGGTAAGAGGCATCGTGCTGGAGGTGGAAGCAACTTTACTGATCCCTGTTTTACTGTTTCCTAGACCTCAGCATGGTGGAGTGTTTAATTCAATAGTCCTGGTAGTGGCTCCACTTTCCTGTTTGTGACAGAGGTAGTATTTTTTTTGCAGGTACTGTAATGGTGATGTTCAAAAGTCATTTCTGGAGGCCCAGACAATTTTATGAGCACCTAACCCCTGTATTAAACCCCATTCTGCTTAAGGTTAATTTAGAGGTTTCTGTTTCTGGCAGTGGACCCTGGGTGATACAAGGAGGTACTATTATTATTATGATTTTACAGATAAAGAAACTGAGGCACAGCGAGGTTAAGTAACTTGTCCAAGATTCCAGAGGCAGTACAAATCATGGGCTAGAATTCAAATCTGGTTCCACAGCCCATGCTTGTGATTCCTATCTTACATTGCCTCTTGATACATTTAAATAATATATGCATAAAAAATAGAAAGTAGTATGGTGCAGTGATTAAGAGTGGTGGCTTGGGACTTAAAGAGCACGTGGATTCAAATGCCTGCTCAGTCACTTTCTAGCTTTCTTACCTTTGACTAGTTAACCTCTCTGTGCCTTAGGGGCTTTGTCTATAAAATGGGGATATTAGTACTAACTTCATAGAGTAATTGTGATGATCAATTGAGACAGTGTACGAAAAGTACTTAGTATAGTAACTGGCACTCAATACGTGGTAGCTACGTATAAAAAATAAAAAACAAAACAAAAAACTACAATGAGATATCATTTGACACATATTAGAATGGTCACTAGTAAAAAGTCAGAAAACCACAAGTGTTGGAGAAGATATACAGAAATAGGAATGCCTATTCACTGTTAGTGGGAATGTAGAATGGTATAGCCATTTTGGAGTACTGTTTGGCAGTTTCTAAGGAATTTGAATATAGACT
>JAQZBX010080891.1:0-13758 GCA_029593785.1 Cabassous unicinctus | reverse complement strand
AATATTCTTTTAACAAGCATTTAATGAGGATACATTGGGCCAGGGAATCGGCAGTGCAGTAGATTCAGAATAAAGAGGTATCTTGCCTCCTTCTTGAGATTAACCATGGCATATTAACTATGAAGTAAGAATGACTGTAATAAAGGAAATTGTTAATGTAAAAAGCAAAATCAGAAATAAAATGTGACTCTGGAGAGTGGGAAATATTTAAAAACTTTGGATAGGCATGTGTATGGATAGCACTGAATTTGAGTTGTATTATGCATTGTTCTTGGAAATTTATTCTCCTCAACCATCTCATGGGAAACACTACAGCCCTTATTTGAACATCAAATTTTACTGAGCTGTTGGGCCAACCCAATCAAAATACTCAGGGCCTAGTTACACAAGTACATAATTGCAAACCTGATTTATGTGCTGATCTTCAAAAATTCTTAAAATCAAAGCAAAGGAGTGTTAACATTCTAGGTGGTATGTTATATCATCTCATCAGTGACATGATTTCCATATTGAATATTAAAATATTTCACAAAATGTAATCAAAGTGGTTTTATTCAAACATAATTCTTTATAAGTTAGCAAATGTTTATTTTATATTTGTTGTTATTTTTTTATTTGTTTATTTTATATTAGTTGTTATTTTTTGAAGATCTTACAACTTTTTGAAAGCCAGTAATTTGGATAGTGTTTTCAAAAATTACAACATTAATATATAAAAGTGTGAGTGTATGTATGAATGCATATGTGTACTTATGCATTAATTTTGAGGGATATAACATACCTACTCAAAGTGAACAAATAATTAATAATGAAAATGTACACATAAGTATATACAATGATTCTAGAAACCATAATCCCATATGCTTATATTTAATATAATATTACTTAATTTCTATAATTTAAAAAAGCAGGGAAAACTAAGCTATATTGCAAAGCATGTGTTGTTTATTTTTGACTAAATATTTCATTTTTTCAATTAAAATTTAAGTGATGATTCAAATTTTGCTATATTACATAACCTAAGATTTATTAAATATTCCAAAAATTAGTTATCATTTTTATCTCCTCAAAATAGCACATTTCACCATCGTCTTGATCTAAATGAAAATATATCTGTGAAAAACTCAAGTCCCACAATCTCTTCATGTATTGAACAACTCTTATTGATCAAATGATACATGCAAGGAAAAGTTTTAGGAGCAGTGAACAAAACCATGATCTCCCATCATGAAGTTTAATTTCTGGTGAGAAAGTCAATAAAATATAAAGACACATAAGATAAGTTTTTCATATGCTAGAAAATTAAAAGTGATTTACAGAAAAGTAAAGAAAGCAGGAAGGGTGATCAAGAAATACTGGGTGAGGGAAGAGAATTATGATTTAAGGTGTCATCTGTAGGCTTCATTGGGAAGATTATATTTGAGCAAAACAGTCACCCAGGGAAGAATATGGAGTTAATTTTCACCTTATAGAAATCAACAGCACACTACATATTCTAAATACCATTAGTTGAATCAAACAAATAAGTGCTCATCTTGTAGAACATGGCCACATCAAAAGTGTTTGACATTCTTTGATTGATACTGAAATATGAATTTCTATTTATTATGTAGCTATATGCTGATAAGTCTGTTGTTAACAGTATTTTTCTCCTATTTCTAGTCATCTTTTATTTACTTTTTCTTTTCTTTAGCTTGAGAGTGGGGATTTTAAGTCTCTTTTTCAAAACTTTTGCAAGGTTATAAGCATCATGCTTTTGTTATCTCTTCAATCATCAAACACCTGTATAAGGCCCAGATAGAATAGATAACATCCCCAAAATTTTCCACTATAAACAATGCCTCAATTCACGATATGCTTGTGAAAGAAAACAGATTCTAAATTAATACATTATTTCCCCAACAAACATCTATCCTTCTCACACAACACAGGGACTCCATTTGATTTCCCTCTTTAGAGCATGATGTTGTTTTTAATGAGGGGAGTAGATGACTATTTCACACAGGCATGAGTGTTTTTTTGGGCCTGCTCTAGTACTGGCCCTTTAATTAGTGCAATCATTTCAAAGTCAGCTTGTGTTCTCTACAATACTGTTGTTATTTTTATTAGTACCCATGGAATATATAAATTATGTTGGGTGCAATTTTCTCTTCCATGAATTATCTTTATCTCATAAATCATTGAGAACTATCTTTATGTTAACATAATTTTTTAAAATTTTATTGAAGTATATCATCCCTACATGCACATACATAACCATAATTGTATATTAAAATTTCTGATCTTGTAAAACAAGCATGCATTTAATCAATCATATAGGGCTCCCATATATCACCCAATACCAACACCATACATTGTTGCAAAATATTTGTTATAAAGTAGGAAATAGCATCATTAAAATATTTCTACTAAATCTGACCCATATATTACATTTGGTGTATTTTCCCCAAGTACCCAATTATTAACACTTTGTATTAATATTATATATATTTTATACTTCCTGAGAGAACATTCTCCTATTTGTTTTGTTAACCACAGTTCATCTTCCACCAGTGGATTCCTTGTGTTATACAGCCCCATGCTTTTTTCAGTGCATTCAAAGTGTACACTCAGTGACTCTCATTTTCATCACAGATTTGTGCTGTCATCAGCTCATTCAATTTTAGAATGTTTTTATTAAATTAAAAGGAATAATCCCATATCCTCTAATATCCCCCTATTTTTGTGTTTTAGACTATTGGGAAGATGGCATTGAAATTGTAGGCAAGGCTCAAATCTCTTCCAGAAATAGTGGAGGAAGGGTCAAATGTTGCCTTAGGGAGCTGCTTTGGGAATCTACAAACCTGGAGAGTGTTGCACATTATCCATGAGGAAGAAGAGCAGAAAGACCAAGAGGCCAAATGAAAACATGAGTTTTTCACCCCTGTGGTTGGGAACAGCACATATACCCCATCATTAAGGTGAATAGCCTCAGTAATTCTCCTGACTCACTGCAGCCAACTGAGTGGGAAAGAAAATTTTGCCCAATGGGAGAAAGAGGGTTTGGCCCAAGGTAGAGTGTGGCTTCTTTTCAGTGATTTTGGCCAGTTGAGGCCCAATTGAACCTCAAAAAGATGACAGCCATCACTAAAGTGGCCCCAGGGAGAGGGGAAATGGACCTGATCAGGCAAGCTGTCAAACCTAACTTACCCAGAAATAGATAAACTAGGTCAGGGAAGGACTTGAGAGAGACAAGTGCCTAACCAACCCTGGAGAGAAGAAAGCCAAGAAAGATAGCCAGGAAAAGGTTAGAAGCCGACTTGGCTGAGAGAAGGGGGTGGAGAAGCCAGATAAGCTTTCAGAAGCCTACCAAACCTGTGGGGTGGGTGTAGCTCAGTGGAGAAATGTCTGCCTCATATATGCTAGGCCCTTGGTTCAATTTCTGTTACCTCATAAGACTGTGATCCAGAAGTGATCTACTCAGTTGCCTGGCACCCAGCTGGGATCCAATGATAAGGAAGTTATAGACTGATATTTTGTTTTGCTTTGTTTTGTTTTTAATCTGTTATTTTTTAAATTTAATCATTTTTAATTTATTTTGTTTTATAATTTTAGTTTTATTCTCTAAAATCAGGTAACTTACATGTAAATGGCAGGTTGTAGGGTGATTTATTAATGAACACTTTAGCCTGAATTGCTTCCTAGAGTCCTAAAAGGAAACCTGTTTTTCCTGGGTTGTTCTTTTAGTTTTGTTTTCTTTTGTTTTCATTGTTTTCTTTGCTCTTTCTTTGTTTTCTTTCTATCTTATCCTTACATTTTCACCATTATTTCATTACTTCTTTTCCTTTCATTTCCCCTCTTCATTTGTTTTTCTTTCACTACACCTTTTCTTGTTTTGTCTTCATTTTTTCTCTTCTTCTCATCTTTCTACTATTTATTTTAATGCATTTTTTCTTGTTTCATAGTCATTCCATCTTTTTAATTCTTATTTCTTTGTATTTTTTGTGATATTTTACTATTATTATATATTTATTTTTCTGTCTCTTTTATGGTCCATTTTCTATCTTTATAATATTACTATTTTTCTTTTTCTCTTCTCTATCATTTTTCATATTCTTAATATTTTTCAATGCTACAGAGACAACTATAAAGATATACAATAAGTACTATCAACTGTCAAAAGGAAGCTTAACACAAAAAGAAACAAAATAAAATGCTAGAGTAGAAAGAGAAGCTAACCATGAGATTATCAGGTCAATATAAGCATATGCTGAGAAAACAAGGAAAAATCACAAGCAATACTAAGACACAGGAAAATATGGCCTAGTCTAATGAACAATTTGAAAAACAAGAGATGATGAAGATCTTGGAACATCAAATCAAAGATGCCCAAACAAATATCATGTATCCACTTAGTGAAGTGAAGGAAGAGAAAAAAGATATTAAGAAGATGCTTGGGAAAAATATTGAAGAAATTGAAAACTTTAAGCAAAAAGGTAACATATTTGATGGTGGTGAAAGGAACAATGCAAAAATTTTTAAAGAAAAATGCTGGAAGCACATAACAGCAGATTTAAAGAAGTAGAGGAAACAATTAATGATGGAGAGGACAGTACATCTGAAATCAGACAGATAGTAGAACAGATAGATAAAAAGAAAGAATATTGCAGCAGGGACCCAGGGACCCAGTGACAATATATGAAATGCACAAGCAAATGCATTATAGGATCTGAGAAGGAGAAGCTATGGGAAAAGGGGCAGAAGGTATGTTGGATGTAATAGTGGTTGAAAATTTCCCAACACTTTTCAGGGACATGGATATACTTGTCCAGAATGTGCAGTACACTCCAAATAGTATAAATTCTAACAGGCCCACTCTGACATGTATACTTACCAAATTTTCAAATGCTGAAGACAAAACAAGAATACTACAAAAACAGGAGAACAAATATACATCACATACAAGGGAAACTCAGTAAGATTAAGTGCAGATTTCTCATCTGAAACCATGGATTTGAGAAGGCAATTGCATGACATTGTTAAGGTGCTAAAGGAAAAAAAAAAACTTTCAGTCAAGAATTATGTATAGAGCAAAGCTGGTATTCAAAAATGAGGGAAATTTCAAAATATTCATAGATTTAAAAAAATTAATAGATTTTGTCACCATGAAAATTGTTTTTTTAAGACATACTAATGGAGTTCTGCACATTAAAAGACAAATAAATCAGGAGATAGTGGGTTAGAGGAGTGTAGAAAGGAATATTATTAGTAAGAGTAACTAACAAGATAAAAAGAGAAAATAGGACATATATAAACTAAAGAAAGTACGGCCAATGTAATTAATGTCTACATGGTAATATAATTGAAGGTTAATAGATTAAATTTTTGAAACAAGAGACACAGAATAGATGAGAAATTATGGCTCATCTGTATGCTGTCTACAATGAACTTACTTTAAGAAATATAATTTCAATGCAAAACTCTTTTAAGAGACAAAGAAAGACACAATATATTAATAGAAGGGGTAATGAATCAAGAAGAAAGAACAATCATAAACATGTATGCACTTAACAGAGATGCTCCAACATATATGAAGCAATTATTGGAAAAACAAATTCAAGAATTAGATATCTCTAGAATTAGAGTGGGACTTTTATACAATCTTATCAATATTAGACATAGTATCTCAAAAAGAGTCAATAAAGGAACAGAGACCTTGAATAATGCATTAGAGTATCTAGTCATAATAGTCATATACAGAACAATACACACAAATACTGCAAGATATATATTCTCTTAGAGTGTACATGGATCACTCTCCAGGATAAACCACATGGTAAGTCACAGAACAACACTCAATAAATTCAGAAACACTTAAATTTTACAAAGTAATTCTTCTGACCACAATGGAATAAAGCTGGAAATTAATAATGTGCAGAGAAACAGAATAGGGGCAAAGATATGGAAATTAAACTACACAATCTTAGACAATCAGTGTGTCAAGGAGGAAATTACAGACAAAATCTGTAACAACCTTGAAATGAATGAAATTGAGAACACAACATATAAAAACATATCAGATACATCAAAAGCAGTGCTGAGTGGAAATTTATAGCGATAAATGCCTATATTAAAAGAGAAAGAAGAGTTAAAATCCAAACCCAAACTACACACCTAGAGGATCTAGAAAAAACAAAAAGAAACTTATACCAAAGCAAGCAAATGGAAGGAAATAATAGAGCAGAGCTAAATGAAATTCGGAATAAAAAACACTGAAACAAATATAAAAACCAACATCTGTTTATTTGAGATCATTAATAATATTGACAATCCCTTATCTAGACTATCAACAGAAAAAAGAGAGAAAATGCAAATAGATATAATAAAATATGAGGGAGGAGAAAATACCACCAATGCCAGAGTAATAAAGTGTATCATAAGAGATAATTTCAAAAATTGATGCCAGTATGGAATCTGGCATCTATAACTTAGATGAACTGAATAAATTTCTAGAAACACATGAGCAGCCTACATTGATGAAGAAAGAAATTGACGAATTCAACAGACCAATCACAAGTAACAAGATTGAATTAGTCATTTAAAAAAAATCTCCCAACTAAGATGAGCACAGAACCAGTTGGCTCCACATTTGAACTCTACCAATGATTCCGGAAAGGACAAACAACAATTCTGCTTAAAATATTCCAAAATATAAAAGTGGATGGAACATTGCCCAATTCATTCTATGATACCAACACCACACTAATACCAGAGTCATCTAAAGATGCCACAAGAAAAGAAAACAACAGATGAATATCTCTATTGGTCCTGGATGCGAAAATCCTCAACAAAATACTTGCTGAACTATTCAAAAACACATGAAAAGAATTATACACTATGTTCAGGTGGGTTTCATTCCTGGTATGCAAGGATGGTTCAACATAAACAATAAATGTAAAGATTGAAAGACATATGAAAGACAATGTGAAAATTGAAAGACAAAGAAAGACTTAATATTGACACATGGTGGGGCTATTGAGCATTTTTTTGTGGCAGGACTTCCATTGATATCTAGTTAGTGAACTTTTGTTAATAACTGAAAGAATACAAAATAGGTTATGGATTGTTTATAAACGGGTTTAACTGTTATATTTCAATCTTTTGCAATATGTGTACATACATTCAGATGCCCATTAAACCTGGAGCACATTGAATACTTGACTCACTTTTGGTCAGAGTTCTGGATAGATATAAGATAAATGCTAATATGTTTATTTAGTTTAACAAGTTTACACTGGCAGTTAGAGAGAGAAACAAGAAGAACATTATGAGTTAAAAGATTAAATTAATATTGAACAGAGTTATAGAATGATAGATAAACAGAGCAATTTTACATATAAACTCACCAACATCTAGCTTTTGGCTGGGAAGATTTGAATGAGCAGCTGATACTAGAGTTTTGTTTGAAAACACTTGTGTAGAGTATCTTCTTTTAGGGTGGGACTTTAACTGGTTTGACTAGGGACTACCTTTTTACTGTGTTCATGATAAATGAACTTGATACTATAGATGTTTATTCATGAGCACTGTGTTATTTCCCAAGGAAGTGGCCAGGCTTTTTAGGAAGGAACACAACACTCCCTGGGCATTCCATTCCAAGGTTTATGTATTAGTCCCTGATAAAGTGGCCAGCTTTCCCAGGGAGCAACACAACACTTTCTGGAATGTACTTTATCTGTTTTTATTTGTTATAAAACATTCT
The DNA here is from genome assembly GCA_029593785.1 of Cabassous unicinctus. NCBI lineage: Eukaryota > Metazoa > Chordata > Mammalia > Cingulata > Chlamyphoridae > Cabassous > Cabassous unicinctus. The sequence continues at coordinate 6,017 of JAQZBX010080891.1, read as the reverse complement.
TGATGTGCCCACTGTTTAGTTCTCAATATTATTTCCTGAAATATGAAAAGTGTTGACTAGCAAGCCATTAGTTTGCTGATGAATAGTTTCTTGCATGATGTTTTACTTTTAGGATTGAACATTACCCAGTAAATTTTTTTCTAATATATTTCATTTCAGGATTGTTAAAACTCAAATCCACAGATTTACATAAACATTTAGCAATATACATTTAGGTGTGACTTACAAGTTATTAAATTATTTAAGTACACAGTGTATTGTACTATTAACGTTTTAATTAGTATTTAGTATTTTTTACATAATTCATAAATACAGTAGATTATATAACAATAAACAATAATAAGACTTTTAACTAGCAGACATCCAATGAATAAACTTTTATTTCTATGGGTTTAAAATTCTTAACCAATGAGGTTATATAGGCTAGTAGCATGATTAAAATGACTTCATTTTCTTCATTTTGTATAGCCTGAGGCATAGGCAACAACAAATTATTATTTCTTATTTCAGCTGTGGGGCAGCACATCAACTTGTAATCTTAATACCCATATTGATCTTGTTATTAGCATTTTAATTGGAACTGTGACTCAGAGTGTTGAATTTAAGCTTAATTTATTGTTGACCTTTTTAAAGGATGGGGAATGCTGGCTGGTTTGACTCACTTAAGGAGATACTAAACAAAGCCTCAGCAAATTTTAAAACAAAGTAATAGTGATATAACTGGATATTAATTTTTTTGTAACAAACTAATAATATTTGGGACTATTGTATACTACAGTAGTGTTATTTTAATTTACCATAATTTACTGCTATACACTACCCCAGGCAGCTCATAATGGCTTCTCTCTTTTGAAGCTATAGAGCCGCTTCTTTAACAGAGGTGGGGTAAATCAGATGAACATTAGTTAAAGCATCCACCTCTTGATTTTCAGGAGAGGTTGTTTTTGTGACACACTAACATTGTTAAATTTTTAGGAATTTTATACCCTTTTTAAGTAGTCATATGCAGCTTTTCATTCATACAATTTTTACTAACAGAGGGTTAAAGAATCTTTTTTACTTTTATAACTTTCTAAACACTTTTTATTTAAATTATAACATACTAAATAAACTCAACTATTTTATTACTTTATTTTTTTAAGGTGAAAGAACAAATCTTTTGCAATAATTTGAAATAAATGATACTTTTTTAGAATTTGACTTTGAGAAAGCAGGTTTGAACATTAGGTTTCTTTAAAAGTGATAAAACTCATTTCTCCAAGGAAATGACAAGGTTAAAGAACAAGAAGTTATTTTGATGAAACAGACTTTTTTGTATACTGATTATTTAGGAGAAAAATTCTTTGTAAAGTTTTACTAAAACACACTAATGACTTGAGAAACTTTGAGAATGAACAAAATTTTAACTTTGCATTATTATACTATTTGATACTAAAGCTTTCAAAACTTTATAGATAGATATCAAATCTTACTTAATTTTGACCACAAAAATTCCTTTTTTGCAAACTTTCTGAACTTTTTGTATTCATTCAGTCTTTTTCCCACATCTTACTTTTTCTTGGCAATTAGTTATTTCATCTTAGAATAAAATTACTTTCTTTTTCCTTAATAAAAACATATTCTGTACATCTTACATACATGAGTTACCAAAATTAATTTGGAAACTGTTTCCAAGCAAACTTCTTAAAACATACAATTACCATTAACACTAAACAAACTTCTCAGAATAATGATTCAATTTGGTTATAACTATTTGCATTATTTCAAATTAGTATTTATATTTATTTATTAATATAAGCACTTGTTTAATTTTTGGCCATTTGAATAGAACTCTTTTAATAATTTTCATTTATTAATTTAATATTACCATCTGAAGTTATCAAAACATGCACTGACACTGAACAAACAGATAAAAGCAAAGCAAGTTACAACACGTCTATAGAAACATTAACCTTACTAATTTGACCCATAATTCTTACTTTTTTGGTATGGCTGTTTCCATCATTTTACATCTTTGATTTTACTGCTTTTGAGAATTTTTCTGGAAACTGTGTTGCCAAGTTTTCCTACTCTTCCAGCAGTTTAATTTTATCAGCCCCCACCAGCCCAAAGGCACATTATCATATAGGCAGTAGGGGGTTTGCAGAGTTGCTGCTGGAATGTTTACTTTATCTTATTTAATCCTTTGGCAGAATGTTTTTTTTTACAAGCATGATTTCATTGATAAGGGCTTTATTCAACACTTCTACCTGTTGAGTGCAGCCTTTTTGATACTCAAGTTGCCAAATAAAAAAATTGAGCTGGGGTAACAATAGTTTTTACAAGAACTTTCTCATCCCAAACACATTTAATAGCTATTAGCAATTGAGTTCAAAATTCCCTTTGTGAAGCAGTTGTGGAGCCCATTTTCAATAATGCTTTTACAAAGCCTTAAAGACTTCATAGGGATGTGAGTCATGCTGTGACTTCCCAGTTTGGAAAATTACAGGAAAAGTATGATATTCTCCTAGATCTATTTTGTTTTAAGAACTTTTCCATAGCTCCGAGATTTTTGGTTGTCAAAAAAAGATCGGGGGAGGTGGAGGAGAAAAAAGCATTTATTTCCTTTTCACGGGATACAGGGTTTTTTAACTGGGAACTCCTCTTAGGGAACTGTGGAACAAGACATGTATTTTGGACATAAGCTTGCTTTCACTATGCTCAAGGTTATTAGGATAGAAATGGAAATTTTTTCTCCTTATTCATATTTTGTTTTTAAAATTTTTCCTACTTCCTCTCATAATTCCAAATCTAAATTTTCTCTTTTAGGAAACTATAGACAATACTTTTGAATTGTTTGTAACAGGAAGCACAACTGACTTTTTTGGACTGTGAAATCAGCTAATTTTAAGAGTTGTATTGTTTTTACAAAAATATCCTGATCTTTGGAAATTCTTGGCCTGATGAAGATTTAAAAATTCCTCTTACTGAAGTAAGATATGTAGGCAACTATCTCCAGTGGGCATTACTGTTCCCTTACCTGGGATGATGAGGTATCTGAATGAAATGTGTCCCATTGACATGCTGATTGAGCTGCCTGTTTGATCACTTTGGGGTCACCACTTGCAGGAGTCCATCCTGCAAAGTTTTGCAGGAATCTGTCCAGCAGAACTCACGATGGCACAAGAATTACTCTGAACAAAAAGTTGTGAGACATGAGGTGGAGAACAGCTGAAGAAGCTCTCCTTTAGAGCTGATCCAAAGCAAAATTTTTATTCAGAATCTTTTCACACTAAAGGTCAGGGTGTCTGTGAGGAGGGGCAGGTAGGCAGTGTGCATATGAGGGGTCATTCAACATCACAAGCATTCCAAGCAGAAAGATAATGAAGACATATACTGGCATACATCAAAGAAAAGGTGGAGGTGAAGATACTGGTTAACTGATTAACTGAACAGACCAAGAATGTTCCTATTCAAGGTAGTAACTGGTAGTGCTGACATCCCTGCATGGGCAGGGGAGCAGCCCTTTAAACTATTTCTTAGAAATAAAGATTAGAAGAATCTCACACATTCCAAATAAATTTAATAAGTGGCTTTTTTACTTCAGCAAAAATAGGATTTGGGGCATTTTTTGAGATTTCATTGAATGTGTAATCTTAATATTTCATCTTCCAATCTATGAACATTGAGTGTTCTTCCATATATTTACAATTTCTTCAGTTTCTTTTAGCAAATTTTGTACTTTTCTGAATACAGTTCTTTTTATGGTTGTTTAAATTTATTCCATTCTTTTAGTAACTTTAAAATGGAATTTTTATTCTGACATCCTCTCAGATTGGTAATATGTAGTGTCTGGAAATCTCACAGATTTTTGTGTATTAATCTTGTATCCTGCCACTTTGATGTACTCCTTTATTAATTATAATAGATTTTGACATCTTGTGGATTTTGGGGATTTTTAAAATATAGGATCTCATCATCAGTAAATAGTGAAAATTTTATTTCTTCCTATCCTATTTGGGTACCTTTTAAATATTTTTCTTGCCTAATTGTCCTAGATAAATTTCACTACAATTTTGAATATCAGTGGTGACTTTGGGCATCATTGGCTTTTTGCTGCTTACATAAGGAATGCTTTCAGTCTTTCAACATTGAGTAGAGTGTTAACTGTGAGTTTTTCCTAAATGCAATTTTCTCTGTTCAGAAAGCTTATTTCTATTCCTATATTTTGGAGTGTGGTTGTTTTTTGTTTTTTTTTTAAATCAAGAAAGATTGCTGTATTTTATCAAATGCCATTTCTTCATCAATTGAGGTGATCAGGTGATTTTTCTTCCTAAATTAATTAATGTCATTTACAACACTAATTGATTTTCTTCTGTAGAATACCCCTTGTATGTCTGGGATAAACCTATTTAATTGTGGTGTATAATTCTTTTAATGTGTTTTTGGATTATGTTTAGTTTGCAAGTATTTTGTTGAGCTTTTTTGCATGTATATTTATTAGAAAAAATAGTCTGTTATTTTCTTTTTCATAGTATCTTTGTCCGATTTGGGTTTTAGGGCGATGTTGGCCTCATAGAATGAGTTTAGAATCTTTCCTTTCTGTTTAATTTTTTGGAACAGTTTGATCAGGCTTGGTGTTATATTGTATTTGAATGACTGGTTGAATTCACCTGTGAAGCCATCTGGTCCTGGGCTTTTTATGGCGTTGATATTTCAATCTCTTTATCTGTGATTTGTTTGTTGAGATCTTCTGTTTCTTGTAGGATCAGTGAGGGTTTTTCATGTGTTTCTTAGTATTTAACCATTTCATCTATATTGTCTAATTTCTTGGTGTACAGTTTTTCATAGAAACCTCTTATGATCTCTCTTATTTCTGCAGGATCAGTGGTAATGCCCCCCTTTCTTATCAGATACTTTATTTGCATTTTCTGTCTTTTTTTCTTCTTCAGTCTTGCTGAGAACCAATTAGAAGATCATTTTTGTTGATATCTCAAAGAACCAACTTTGTTTTTATGGATTCTCTGAAGTTTATTTTTTTTCTCAATTTGATTTATATCTGCTCTGATCTTTAATGTCTCTTCCTTTTGGCTTGCTATGAGTATTATAATGTTTATTTTATTGTGACTTTAGAAGTGCAGTTAGATATTCAATTTAAGTTCTTTCTTCTTTTTTAATGTAAGCATTGAGGCTTATACATTTCCTCCTAAGCACTGCATTTCCTGTATCCCATAGAATTTGATATGTTGTTTTGTTTTTTTAAATATATATATATATATATATATATATTTAAAGATAGTTGGATTACATAAGTGTTATTTAAAAATATGACGGATTCCCACATGTTCTGCTGCTTACATCTCCCATATTTTCCCACATTTACATCCTTCATTAGTGCTCCAAAATATTTTCATCAATTATAACAAATGTTCTTTTCTTATTTCCATTTATCTGAAGATATTTACTTCACTTGCAAAATCTTCTTTGACTCTCATATAAAATGAATGCGTTGTTTAATATACATATATTTGCAAATTTTTCCTTTTTCTATCGATTATTGTTTACTAGCTGCATTGAACCATGATAAGAAAATGGGCTTTGATATTTTCAATCTTTTTAAATTTATTGAGACCTGCTTTATGGTCCAGTATATGGTTTTTCCCAGAGAAGTTTCCATGAGTGCTAGAAAGGAATGAATATCTTATTGTTTGTGAGTGAAATGTACTAGAAATATCTGTTAGGTGTACTTCACTTACATTATTCAGATATCTGTTTCTGTATTTATCTTCTTTCTAGATGTTTTATCCAATACTGAGAGTGATGTATTATTTTCTCCAAATATTATTGTAAAGATATCTATATCTCCCTTCAGTTTTCCCATTGAGTGCCTCATGTATAATGGGGCACCTAGGTTAGGTGCATAAATATTTATTACAGTTATTTCTTCTTGGTGAGATGCCCATTTTATTATTATATATTGAAATTGTACATCTCTTATGAGAATATCTTATTTAAAATTTATTATTTCTGATATTAGT
>JAQZBX010080890.1:0-13762 GCA_029593785.1 Cabassous unicinctus | reverse complement strand
GTGTGGTGTGAATGAAACAGTATTAACCTGAATTTGTAATACCGGTCCCTTATAAGCGGAAGAAATTTGGCCACAGTCAGTAGGAGAAAGCCACATGTGGAGATGTAGGGCATCACCATGTAATGAAAGGCTGCCTTCATCAGAATGCTACAACTCCAGAAGAAAGCATGGCCTTGCTGTCATCTTGATTTTGGACTTACAGGATTTAAAAATTTGAAGCAATAAATTCTAATTGATTAGGCCAACAAATGTGTGGTATTTGTCATGGCAGCCTGGAGACCAAGACAGCATATTTATTTTAACAAATTCTCTTAGACTTTGTTTATCTTGGATTGTCTTTATTTCACTTTCATTTTTTTGGATATAGAAATTATGGTTGACAGTTTTTTTCCTTCAATGCTATGAATATGTCATTCCACTGCTTTGTGGCCTCCACCAGTGAATATTATTGATACTCCTCTCTAAGTGATGAGTTGTTTTTTCCTTGTTGCTTTCAAGATCTCCTTATCTTTGACTTTCACAATTTGACACTGATGTGTTATTTGCATTAAATATGACAAAGCATCAGTATCCAGAATATGCAAAATTTCCCACAAATCCAATAAGGGGAAAATTCTTCAATATAAACATTAGCTGAAGAAATGGAAAGACAAATTCCAGAGGAATAAAGGAAATGGTAAATAAAATGTGAAAAGACATTTTGGAAAGTTATTTGGCAGTATGCTCTAAAGCTGAACCTACACATACACTCTGACTCAATGATTTCACACCCAACAGATATCCACACACATGTTCACCAGAAGGTTTAGAGCATCATTATTTGTAAAATAGTTTCCTAAGACTGCTATAATGAAGTACAACAAACTAGGTGGCCTGAACCTACAAATTCATTTTCCCACAGTTCTGAAGGTTAGAAGTCCAAAATCAATGTGCCCACAGGGCCATGCTTCTTTCAAAATACATAGTGAAGAGTTTGTTTTATTCCTCCACTAGCTTCTGTCAATTATATGCAATCCTTGGTGTTCCTTGGCTTGTGACAGCATAACTCCATCTCTGCTTCCATCACATGGCATCTTCTCTGTCTATGCCCAATTCCTTCCTTCTTATAAGGATACTAGTCATACAAGATTAGTGTCAAACCTAATTCAGTTTGGCCTCATCTTAACTAATAGCACCTTCTAATATCCTATTTCAAAATAGAGTCATATTCAAGGGGCTAGAGATTAAGACTTGAACATATCCTGTTTGAGAAACACAATTTAAACCATAGCAAGCCACAAACTGGAAAATAACCCAAGTCTGCCAGTAAATTGGATATATTCATTAAATGAAATAAAGCAATGAAAATGTTGTCTTTGGTGAGATTTTGCCATTTTGTTTATAAGCACAGCTTCCTGCCAAATAATTTTTGAACATGTAATATGCCAGAGTGTTATGGGTGGAGAATTAAAGTTTTAAAAGTATGAGGACCCCATCTTTATCATTTTGCTTCTTACCTTGTACATGGGGCAATGAAACCAGCAATAGCAAAAATGAAACTGTGGACTGCACCATAATGGTAGAGATTCAGGCCCAAATTTGAGTTTTCTCATCAATAATATTGACCCACTGACCTTTGGACTAAGAGCTAGTGAGACTGGAGAGCTCAACAGAAAAAGAGTGGTGCTTAGATATGAGACTCACCCATAAATTGTGGAGATGGCAGGGAGGACATACAACTCAAAGGGTTCAGCAGATGCTTTCTTCTGTCTTTCTTATCTCCAGAGTCCTCAGAATTGACCTTCATATTCTGTTCTCATCATCAAAAATTGAAAAAAGAAAATATATGTAGGAAGTTAATTTTTTGGACCTTACACTTTTAGTAATGATTCATAAATTCAGTAATGTTCAATCCAAAAGCAAGGTTCATGTAAGCAGAACAAGGTTGTCTTAAAGAAAATAATCTTATTGATAGGTATAGGGTAGTTTTCCTTACTTGTATTAGCCTTGCTTTGGAGGAAATTAGCTACAGAAGAAAAAGAGAGCTGATGAGATATGATTGGTTGTTCTTATATTTCAACTTCTTGGAGGAGGAGCAGTTACAAGAGACAGGAACTTAGTTAAGCTTTGGTTTGCTGATATGGGCTCAGCATGAGGGACTCCAATATCAGGCCTACTTAACTTATCATCTATTGTACTTGTGTCTCTTACTTCTTTTGACAATACAAATCCTTCTTACTTCCTAAGAAAAAGTAGAATGAATTTCACAATTATTCAACAAATGTATATATGAAGTACTACATCCCCCAAAAAGATAATCTGTTTTTAAAGAGCTCATGGACTTGGCATACAAATGGTTCATAAAATAAAATGGAGTAAAACTGCAAAAATTTGAAAGGGATAACCAACATTCTCTATTAAAAAGGAAATAAAACCAGAAAATAATGACAAAAAACATAATCTATGAACTGAAATTTAAGGAAGAAAACTTCAAAATAACCTTGGTACAAATAAAAATGTACATTATGAAAAATGATAATAATAATTGAATGCATTACATAAAGTTACCAAAGTCACAAAGCTAAAGCAATATCCCCAGGAAAATTCTTGGCCTTATACTGTGAAAAAATTTGTATTAATTAAAATAAATAACCAAACGTTATAAACCCCTACTTTAAGAAGTTAAAAGAAATATAATAAAACACTATTTGAGGAAAGACGTAGAATAAAATTAATAGAGAGAAGCAAAAAATGAACCATTTATAAATGGAAAAACTAGAAGAAATATCTACAATCAAGATCAACATGCCTAATAGCACTTTCTACAACAAAAATACTGTTCTATGTCTGCACAGTCTATTACAGAAGACACTACTCACATGTGGCTATTGGGCACTTAAAATTTGACTAGAGCTACCAAAGAATTGAATTTTTAGTTTTATTTCAATTTAATTAATTAAAATTTGATATCCACCTGTGGCTAATGTGGACAGTATTGAAAAGCAAAGATATAGAATATTGTAAGGGCAATTAAAAACAATAGAATAGATTCAAGGTAAAAAATGGGAAAAGGACACAAATACTCAAAATAGAAAATGAGTATAGTGAGGCAAAAATTGGTACAAGAAAATGTAAGATGTCATACTGATGTTTAAAAAAGTTTGAATAGAGTCAGGATTTATAAAAGTGTAAGTAAATAAGGTTTGTTCACATCTACTGATTGGAGAACTCATCAGAAGACAAAAATTGGAGACCATGTTGAGGTCACCTTGGTTCTGAGACAGGTGGCAAAGGAAAGCAGTACTTTGCTCTTCTCCCAAAGTCCTACCCAGATCAGTTTCTTCTTCTCAAGGGGAATATAACCTGTGTTTTGTATTCCCTTAAAAATATTCAATAAACCTGGTAAGGGCTATATTCCAGGTGTCATACCTTGAATTTACAGATAATAATCCTAGTTAGTGCTTCATTCTCTAGGACACACACTACTCATCTTGATTGGATTAGTGACAATCACAAAATTATAACCCTCATATGGTGTTGGATATGTAAGATCATTGTGAAAAACAATTTTGAAAATTCATTCATTTCATTATTCATTTATAAATCCTTTTGACCACATTATATGTATCAGTAAGTACCACAGGACCTGGAGATTCAGCAGGGAATCTAAAATACTATGTCTCTACAGATAAATGCCTGGAATTCTCTGAAATAAATCTGAAAATAAAAATAAGGGACAGATTAATGAATACAAACATTTTCAACATGCATAACGATGTGACAAATATAAAACATGTTATTCAGATAAAGAATGGAAAATGAAAGTGGTGGGGTAGAGACCACATAGTACTTTCTAGAACAGGCTAAAATGTATTTAAATATCTTAAGCAAAATTGGAAGCCAATTTTATACTCATTTTTGATAGTAGGAAAAGTTTTAGTTTGCCAAAGAATTGCCAATGCAAAGTACCAGAACTGTGTTGGCTTATAAAAAGGGGATTTACTAAGGGTAAAAGCTTTACATGGTTTGGACCATGAAACATCCAAATGGAGACACTATCAGAGATGCTTTCTCACCTAAGTCAGTTGCCACATGTTGAAGTAAGATGGCTGCCTAGCTCTGATGATGTTTGAGCTCAGCTGAGAGCAACCAGGTATAGAGCTTGTCTCTTCCCAGTCTCCTATATCAATCTTGGATATTCTGCTTTCTTCTGGAGTTCAATTGTATGCTATCAGGCAAATAGCAGGACTGATCTCCTCTTGAGCTGCTCCATGGGCCCAGATTCTTGGGGATTCCTACTTAAGTGATCCTCTAGTTCTCTTTCTTCTATGGCAGGATCAAACATGACAGCTGTCTTTTTCTGTGTCTGTGTGTGTCCCTGGGTTTATATCAGACCAACCAAGGGGGCAGAGACTGAATCTGAGTCATGCCTCACTGACATAATCCAATCAAAAGCCCTAAATTGAACTTATCAAGTAATCTAATCAAAGAACCCTCACCCCAATTTAAGACAATCAAATGGTATCGCAGCCACAGGAATAAACTAGTTCAAAACATAATCTTTTTCTTTTGGGGATTCATAAAATAATTTTAATCTGCTACAGGAAATTATTTTAAAATTATGATACCTTGCACAGTGCAGGACATAACTTTATTATCATTTCATTCACAATTGAATTGGTCATCTGAGAGGAATTCAAGTGTTTCTTTTTTAATTTTAAAATATGAGCCTTCATTTTTTCCTTTTGCCCTGAATTCAAAACCTAAATAAACAAATTATTCATATTTTAATCAGAAAAATAAGGTTATATGTGCAAATATATAGATATATGCATTTTTTTCCAGTGACACAATTTTTCTCTTGTGCTTAAATGCAAAATCTTACCTATAAAGCAACGTTTCACTATTGCAGTAATTGAGATGCAGTGACGTGTTGCAGAATTCTCCTGCTTCCCTGGGATAATGCACCAGAATAGATTTCCATATTGAATAGAGCTATCAAATACTGAACAAGTGTGTGTGTTATAAAGTTCATTTATAATAGATTGGCACATGAAAAGCAGTTTATAAGTAATTTACCCTGTTCACATTATGCAGAATTACAATGCCATTTGCAAGGTTAGCACAACAATTGAAACAGTAAGGAGAAAGTGGGGGGCAACAAATGTTCAAAGTGTAGCCTGACATGTTCTAATGGTTTTCTCCATTGGTGTGCACATCCCACAAGCAAACGATATTGGTTCCTTGTTTCAAGAAGGGGGGTTGACTGTTCAGGATTCATTTATTTTTCAGGTACAATTTCCAATATGTGATAAAACATGAATAAGTTCAATAATGGATATCTGAAATTCAAACCAATTGAACTATAATCAAAGATATTTTTATTATCACAAATGTCCCAGTGGTCTCAATTTGTCTTAAAAACTTCCTTCAAAAGTTAAGACACAATTAATTATAACTTATTTATTCCTTCAGAAGCAAAAAATTATATGTACCTTTCAGTGTACAAAAGTTACGTATTAAAAGAGCATATGTCTTTCTTAATTGGCTCACTCATTAAATTTAAATTTGGTCATCCTTACTTTCAACATGCACAGAATTCTTCATATAATTGTAGGTCACTACAAACTTTAAAAATATTACTTCAGCACCAAACATGCTTTTTTCTTGTTGAAATCTTAACCTCAATTATTTCTTAATCATTGTAAACTTGGGAGAATCACATAAAGGAACAAACAAAAGTTTGTTTTTCTTAGTTTATTGGACAGTTAACATAGAGACAAACATTACAAATTTTACTAAATATTTAGATCAACTCATTTCATATTTGCTCCCTGAAATGAAAATTAAATTAGAATTGAAGCAATGTACTGCCATGACTTACCTTGAAGGTAAGCAGGCTCTACTATAGCCATATAACTTAGACTGGAGACATCCAGATAATTGCAAATACAAATGCTTTTAAGCCAAGCCTTTGAGATAGCATAGGAAAAAAAACATTAAAAATTCATTTTGTTTTCTAAAATAATTGAAGATCCTGTTGAAACTTAATATCTTCACTTATCAATATTACTGCATTATGGATCTAGTGCAATCCTGCATAGCCTTGGTGAAAATGACAAGGCACAATAAAAAACTTTAAAGCATTATTTAAACAAGAGAAGTCACTGAAGATAATTTAAGGTTTTGAAGTGAATTAAAAATATAATCAGTCCAATTTAAAGCTGAAGAAATAACCATAAGTTATCCACCTGAAAAGCAAACCATATGCTTTTATAGCTTCTGTTCTGTGGACAATATAACAGAAAAAAAACTTTTGCTTGTGGTTTGTGTATTAGAATCCTTCTGGACCTGGAGAAGGAAAAGTCAATTCTGTTGTTTTACAGTTCATGGAAGTTTTCAGGACTATTTAATTGTTTGGTAGAATGCCAAACTGTGGAAACTGTGCAGATGCTAGTGCTTAGAAGGCTTCTGCTACTTGTTGAAGGTGAGAATGAATCAAGGGCATCCACCCTGATCTTTCCATTATGCCTGCTGCTTGACTGCTATTTCAGTTTTTCCCCTGTTTACACCCAAGTTGTCAAAGTACACTGCAACTATTTAAGTCTATGACTTGTGCTGTCAACTGCTCTGCACTGTGCAAGTCTGCAAAGACAAGGGTATCTGCAACATTTTCTCTGGTGAGGTTACTACACAAGGCTTCTTCACACATGACTTTCAGCAGAGCCAGGGCATATTTCTCTGCAGCTACCAAGTTGTCAGTGATTTTGTCAAGGTTTGTTGCTTTCTTTGTATAAAATGAATCTCATTATTTCCTTAAAAATCTCAGAGACTACATCATTTATTTCCACTAGATCTTTTTTCTTTCTTCCATTTCATGTTCAAAAGTTGCACTAAAAACTGGGAAACTAGCTCACAAAATAATGTAAGCTTGTCATCTGGTAAAAGACCATTAGGTTCCTCAAGCAAAAATCCCTTCTAATGAATTTTTTAAAACTCCAGTCTTTGCCCTGTACAAATCCATATGTTTTTCATTTACATTTTGTCATTGGGGCCAAATGAAAATGTTGACATTTTTAACATTTCACCCATTTTTTCTGGACAAAAGCTGGAGTTATTAATAGTAACATTGAAAATTTAACCTTGTATAACACCAGCTTTTGCTATAGGACCAGCAGACATCTCTCCAGGTAGAGCAATGGTGGATTCCTGAAATATTGCCACTGTATTACAGTCTTTCAGGAATTGTTTCCCACACAGTTGAGTCCATTACTTTGTCAAGGGGAGGGTGGCAGGCAGTCCTGTGGCAGCTCACCAGTGGAGGTGAATTGCTGTGGCAGCTGCCTCTGCAGAGCTGCATCCCTCCTTCCCACCCAGCTAGTCCTTCTTCTCCCAGATAAACCCACTGCCAGGGAACACCACCTTCACTACTCCTGCCCTTGCCCCCCATGACCCGGGCCTGTCCAGTCTTTGACTTCTGTTGTGAGTCCCCAAAGCATTTCTTTTTAATTTGCCATTCTTATTTGATTTTTCTCTGAATATGGTGTCATTTTGGCATGAAAAAGAAATATGAGAAATAAATGTTTAAAAATTTTTTGAACTATCAATGTTTATATTCACATTTTTACATTAAAATGTTTATGTTTTCAGACTGTATAACATAGGGAAACTGCATGTGAAATACAAATATGGATAATATTGCATATATGACATTGTTTTACAATATGTAAATACAAATAAACTAGAGAGAGGGAAACAGAATAGCAGCTATGCATGGTAGAGGAAGCATAGAGAGATTGAGAGGTAATGAGGGTTTTTTGTTTGTTTTTTTGCTTTTTATTATCATTATTTTTGGAATAATGAAAATGGCAATATGGAAAATTTACCATTGACTGAAGTGATGAATGCACAACTATGTGTTTATACCAAATACCATTGATTGCACACTTTGGATGGATTTATGCTTTATTAATATGTATCAATAAAATTGATTTGCTTAAAAAATGTATGTTTTATATTGCAAAGAAAATTTGATTTCTTTGAATAAAATATCATGCAGTTATCATACTTTCCATATTTCCACATTTTTTTATGAGATAAAATTCACATAACATAAAATTAACCATTTTAGAGAGTGCAATCAGTGGCATTTAATACACAAGTTGTACATCAGCTTTATCTAGTTCCAAAGTATTTTCATCCAAAGAAAAGCTCATACCCACAAAAGGAGCCACTCTTTATTCCACACTCCCCTCAAACCCTATCAACCATTAATCTTCTTTCTGGTTCTATGGATTTACCTATTTTCAATATTGCATATAAATGGAATCTTTAAAAATTTTTTACTTATTAATATGGCTTCTTTCATTTGTCATGTTTTTGAAATTTTCAGTGTTATAACTTCTGCTATTACTTCATTCCCTTTTACTGCTGAATAAAAGGATATAAGATATTTTGGTTATGCATTCATTTGATAATACACTTTTGGGTTGTTGCCACCTGTTGGTAATTGTGACTAGTGCTACTGCGAACATTTTTGTACAATTATTTGAAAATATGTTTTCAATTATGGAAGGTACAAACAAAGATGTAAGGCTGCTGGACCATGTGCTAACTCTTTGTATAACTTATTGAGGAACTTTCCAAATATTTTCCACAGTACTTTCACCATTGTACATTCATACCTGCAACATTTGAGGATTCCAATTTGTGCACATCCTCACCAAGTTATTTTTAAATTTTCAGAAACATTATAACCATCCTAGTGGGTGTGAAGTGGTGTCTCAATGTCCTTTTTTTCCTCATTCACATGATTGCTTCATTTTTATTGTTTAAATGTCTGAGTTATAAATCCAGCTAGTGTGCAATAATTTCATAATTTTAAAATGCATAACTGCAATAACATTGTGAGATTTCCTTACTGTGGATTGACAAACAATACTTAGAACAGTTTTATCATATTTGGTCTTTAAGTAAATGTTAGGTTTGAGGGGAAAGCTGAGGAAGGGAGGTGTCTTAGAAATCAGACTGGGAGCTTAGGTCAGTTTAAGCAAAGCCTTTAATGAGAGAGAGAGTTTAGCAGGCAGACTGAGTCTGAATAGGCAGCTGCAGCAAGGGAGGGGAAGAAGGGGATTTTTAGAACTCATTCTGGATCTAGACTACAAAGGGCTAGGTTGTGATGATTTACCCTAGCCTTGCAGTTTCAAAGTCAGGATGTGATAACTCATATTGGCTTTGTAGTTCCACCTGTGTCCTAGGGTTATCATCCCTCTGACATGGGTTGCTACTTTCCTATGGACAGGAATACTCGGGAAAGGGAGTGGAGGCAGGATCTCTGGTTTTTTATCAATGGGAATGTGCAGCTGCAGGAAAAGATAGGAAGAGGGAGGGAGGGTCAAGTGGGGAGACAGGGTGGGAGCTCTGGGCCTTACATTCCAGACTCTTTTTATTTGTTTTTGCTGGTAGAGGGGAGTGATGGTCTCTTTTCTGTAGTTATGTCCTACTGAATGGGGCATAGAGCTGTCCAAATAGTCATCTTGTGCCAGAGGTTGGTAGTTGTGGGTTTACTGTGTGAGGAACATGTCACTGATGGCCTGATTGGTTATAGTGTGATCAGCTTTCTAGATGAAACTTATTAGGAGTTGTGTAAGGCAGGGCTTAAGGAGAAGGACTAATAAGAATAATATGAGAGGGGTTATGAGGGGTATAAAGATGGTGTGAAGCAGAGAAGAGAAGTAAGAAATGAAGGCTATAAGTCAGGAGGTGTTGCTGGGTGCTGTTTTCCCTGGCTCTTTTCATAATGTTTTACCTTTGGGGTACTTAACATTTCTTTTAAGCAGACTGATTACTCACTTGACATTAATCTCTCTCCTGCTGAGGGGGAATGGGCCATTGGTAGACATGGTCCTCCTCCTCACAGCTCCTCTGCCTGCAGATCAAGGGAAGGGCATTCTTCCCATATACCTTACATAGGGGAAAGTGGGGCATTTTATGTTGTTACACTCTACCCCAATGCCCCTTCAACTTTCCATTCTACATGTAAATCTTCTGAGATATTATCTGAGCAATTAGGGCATTGGAATATTACATCTAGATTATATAACAACAATACAAAATAGAATAATAGGGGTAACATATACACAATATTGAACATTAATACTTGACAGTGAAATTACATAATTTGGTGGTTAATTATTTTATATTATGTATCTTTTTGTTTCATACAGACAGGGGCAGATTATGGTGGTTTAACAGTTTACAAGCAACACTTTCATTAGTAGAGAGCAAAGTAGCAGGTCGGGGGAGATTTATGAGGAGGTTTTTAATGCAATACATTTTTCTCTTTCCAAATTTTTTTAGTTTTCTTTAATAACACTTAAAATCTGTTTAGGCACAAGAAGGGTTTACATAGACACACATAGGGTTTTGATGGGAATAGGAGATTTCAGATTATTAACTGTGGTTTCATAACAATGTTTCTGGTTTCTTTTATTTCCTATGGACTTAGGATTTCCAACCAGTGAGACTGCATAGGCCAGTATCTTGGCTAAATGACCTTATTTTTTCCAGTTTGTATAGTTTGAGGCATAGGCAACAATAAATCATTATTACTTCCCCTTTTGAGCTGTATGGCAGCTGACTCTTTAACTTGCAACATCGGTGCCTGCATTGGTTCTCCTGTTAGCATCTTACCTGGAGTGCTGAATTTAAACTTAGTTCACTGTTGTAAAGATCCTTTATTGCCTTTTATCTGTTTTATTAAAAGGCCATTCATTTTTTTAATACAAAGTCCAAACAATATTCTTGTTTATAGTTTAAAACTGCATGAGGTGACTGGTAAATGGAGCTTTTTGGTTACTGTCAATATAAGCTGGCACCCCATATAGGGCATTTACATTTTTAGACAGCAAATAGCTGGCTGGTTACAAGAGTTTTGTTGCAGTGTTTGCAGCAGTGAAAGCATACCTTGCCCCTTTGGAGAGCAGGAGGGGACCAATGTAATTTACTTGTCACTGTGATACTGGAGTTTGTACTTGGCTAATGTGCCCCATCCAGTGAAGTAATCATCACAGTGGTTGGACTGAGGTAAACATTGCAGTGGTTGAAGTGAGCAATTATAATGGATACTGGTAGATGATGTCCATGGTTATTGGCAAACAACAAGCAGCTGGATGTGCTGCCACAGTGTTCAGTAGTCATGATGTCCATTTTTCTTGCAGAGCTCTCTGCTGCTTCTTGTGTTTCAATGGATCTTTGTGAGAGTATCTGCTTTAACAGTCCTGAGAGAGGTGTTAAAGGAGTGGGAAGGGATATGATAGTTACTTGCTGCTGCTGGCAGATGTTCTAGATGTCTTTTCACAGATTTCTCCCCAACAGTGGGCAGCCCATTACAGTTCATTGTTCCTGTCTATTTAATATTTGCAATTTACTCCTAGATAGGGATGGCAGTCTTTAGAGTGACTGGACAATATTGGGTTAAGGCTTTCACTTGCAACAGGGCTTGGTATGCTGCACATAGCTGTTTTTCTAAGGGGCTATACTGTATTTTGGCCCTTTTCCACAATTGTGACTAAATCCCAAGGGGTATTTGTTTACAATGTTGCCTTTGCCACAAACTTTACCGAAAGCTAATATTGGTGTTGGCCACATCCAATTCACAGGGTAAGTTAAGGTCCACCCCTCCTTACTACTTTAGCCTGTGTTATTGCCCTCTTTACTTTCTTAAAAGCAGCTTGCTGGGGGTGGGGGTGTTTCATTTCCATATACAACCTTTCCTGATTAACACATACAATGGTTTTAATATCTAAGCTAAATGAGGGATGAAAGGTTTTCAGTATTATAACAACCTCAGAAAGGCAATTAGTTGTTTTGGAGTCTGTGGTACGGGTAAACATTATACTTTAACAGCACTTAAGACTTTGACAGAGCAGCAAGGACTTTGCAGTTGGTTTCAATTATTTCTACATTTTAGGCTTTTAAGATAAGATACCATTATTTCTGGTGCTTTTTTTATTCTGAAAAAAATCACTGGTTAACATAATATCATCAACATAACAAAATAGGGTTATAGCTACAGGTTTCTTCCAAGCAGTCAGATCATTTGACAACAGGCCAGGCCAGGTGGTTGGGTTATGCACTCAGCCTTGGGGAAGCACTTCAAAGTTCACCATTCCCTTTTTGACATGAAGGTGAATGTAGGCTGACTTGCCTTGCCTATGGAGATACTAGAGAAAGTGTTAGCAAGTTTTAAAACAAAGTGATCATGACATAACTGGATATTATTTTTTTGTAATGAACTAGCAATATTTAGGACTGCTGCATACAGCAGTGATTTTACTTTAATTTATGATAATTTATTTTTATGCACCACCCCTGGCACATTCTGATAGCCACTCTCTTTCTGCAGCTATAGAGCTGCTTTTTTAGTGGAGGTGGGGCAAATCAGATGAATACAAGCTAAAGCATCTGCTTCTTGATTTCTAGGCAGAGGTTGTTTCTGTGACACATACCATTTTTTAAAATAATTAAAACCATGATTACAACTTTGATTAACAGAGGGTTAAAGATTCCCTTTTAATTTTATAAGAGTTTTAAAATATTTTCCATCAACTTATATCAAATGATTTTAACCATCTAATTATTTTACTTTTCACTTTTACATCTTTACCATGATTATATTAACAGGTATTTTATTTTAGCAGTACAGAAAAAACTATTTTTCCATTGTTTTTTGAAAACCTAAGATTCCCAATGGAATCAAGATTATTTTTTTCTACCACTGCTTTAATATACAGATTGAGGTGGCTTCTGACAGGTTTTTCTGTTATGAAGTTACTTTTTATTATTATCAATTCAGTTTCTGTTTAATAATGACTTTCTGGAATTAGTCATTTAAATACTTCAGTTCAAACATTGCTTCTATAAAATTCTTTTTTTTTTTCACATAATAAAATATGGCTTTTATTTGGCTTTAGAACAAAGAAAATACATATGAGCATATGCAAAAGCAATAGATACCTGACAGTTTACAATTTACTAAAATCAGCAAGTCTTAAAGGTTAATGGCTCAGTTCTTCTTTACATTCCTGCATGTAGCAGACATTGTAAATCTTATATGCTCAGGATGTTTCCCCACCCAGCTCCTATCAGCATGAGATTGGAGGGCTTGTCTACTACATTCCAGGGTGTCTCTTACATTCCAAGGTGACCTGCTTTCTGCCAGTAGTCATGGCCTTTAATTGAAACTCCATCATTTCCCACTTTTGTATTAATTAAATTTTTTCAGTGAAGGTCATAGGAACCATTATATAAGCTGATACAAGGTGACCTCCTGTCACACTTGTCTTCTTCCATAGGCTCTTGTAATTGTGCCTGTCTTAGGCTGTCCTCCTCTGAGAATCTTACCCATCATTGGCCACCAGTCAAGCCTTTGAGCTCTTACATGGAAAGCAATTTCATTAATATTTATACTTCTTCAGATTCCTTAAGTGAATATTTTTGTGCAGATAATTAGTATTAAGATCAAAGGGTTATTAGTATACTACTTTCTACTAAATAATGCAAAATTAGTTTTTCATGGCCAAGTTTCTTAACATAAATGCATTTATCTGATCCAATTCTTCATTTTTTCTATGAATATATGTCAATACTCTACCCTTGACAATACAATTAAAATGCATATAACAATAATTCCTAATCCAATCCAAAATGATATTTGAACTGTTTTTTGTTTCCACCAGTGAAATGGATTGATAGTATTTAAATTTTCAGACAATTCATTCCA
>JAQZBX010080888.1:0-13772 GCA_029593785.1 Cabassous unicinctus | reverse complement strand
CAGGCTGAGCTTTTGTTTTTAGTGGAAAATGTGGGTGTGAATCAAGAGGCCAACATAAGCAGAAGAAAAAAAAAGGAGTGTTTACTGTGTACCTGGGGACCACAGGTGAGCAGTCTGTGGACACGTGCCAGGGTCACCTGTAACCAGGAACGTGCGGGAAACAGGGCTTCACAAAGACAGGGGCATTTACATCCCTTCACGTGCCAACTTCCATACTGTGCATGTCTGAGATTCTCATGTCTCCCTAACCGTCGTTTAGCTCTGAAAATTAGTATTTCCCTCCTCTAACTTGGACGAGGGGGAAGCATATTCTCTAGGATTTATTGTGATGAATTATCCTTGATAAACTCAGTCTCTGCCCTGTTTCTTCAAGGGTAATATTTCAACCCCTCTCTCCCTCTTCCAGTAGAGGAGGAGCCAGACGTTATTCATGATTTTCACCTGTGAAAACAGAACAATGTTTGGCCTGGAGTAAAATCAGACAATTCAGCAGTTGAGTGGAGTACAGCCGCATCTTTCGTTTCTATATTTTCCTTCGCTGGGTGTATTATTTCATTATCAGATCAGAAAGATGGAAAAAAAAAAAAGCGGTGATGCCCAGTGCTCCCTGCCCACTGATGTCCCCCACACCGAGAGCCGGCCCCCAGTGCCCATGTGGGGAGGTGGGCCCTGCCCCGAGCAAAGTGAGCCGGGCGGGACCCTCTGCCAACCCGCAGGCACCAAGGCAAGCCCCCGATGGAGGCCAACGAGCTCGGACAAGGACTCTGAGAAAAGGACGCCTCTTCATTATTTGAAGAAGCATCTAGCTCCCCGCAGTGTGGTTTGTGTGTTAGGTTAATCATTTGAGACAGTATTAATTTGTCTCATTGTCAGAAACAAAAAAGAAGCTATGACCTTCTACCGCGACCCCCAGCCTCCTGGGAAAACTGCCAAGCCTTGGCGTTGTGCCTTCCAGGGGTTTGGGTTGTCCTCAGCCTCTTGGTGGTACAGAGGAGCCCTGAAGACCCTCTGCCCATGTCCCTGGATTGGGCTGAGAAGGTGCCAGCATTGGAAAAGTGCCTTCAAGTTGCCCCAAGAAGGGGAGAGGAGGACGGTTCCCAGCCGAATAGAAGAAGCGTGAGTTTCGGGGGCCAGGAGAGGCTGGCCGCTCTGCTGTCGTGTGACGACGACGGTGTCCCTCCAGCTGTGGGGACCTGGGCTCCACCTGAGGGGAGGGATCCCTCTGGGAGGTCAGGATATGCAGAGCGTGGCAAGAACTGGGGGCCTGGGCTTGGGATGCCAAGACCCGCTTGAGCCCACCTGCAAACACACAGCGTGGGAGGCCATTCGCTGTGAGCCCCAGGGGCAGCGCACGGGGCCGGCTGGAGACCAGAGGCCCTTGGCCAGCTTTACTGCGCGAGACAAGCTCCAGGGATTCCTGATGATGGCAAGGGAGGGGCCGGTGTCTCCCAAAACAGGAATGTGAGTGAATTTCTCAATATTTGCTGAAGCCAAGCCAGAGTAGTTCCACTTGGAAAACCTAAGGAAAGTGGTAATTCCTGCACTGGAGTGTCCCGGAGTCGGTCTGTACGTATTCCATTTATGAGAAAATAAATTAATCTAGAATCAACCTGGAAGGCTGGTTAAGAAACTAAAATACATTCATACTATGGAATACTATGCAGCCAAATAAAGATGCTTTTAAGGATTTTTTAAAATGACATTAAAAATGGAGGTAATTCACCCAAATATTAGCACTGATTTTCTTTTAATGGTGATATTATGGCTAATATACTTTCTTCCTTATTTCTCTAAAAATAAGAACATATTGCTTTTATAAATCAGAGAATTACTGAATAAGCATGGTAGTTTTTTAAATGGTGGACCAGAGAAAGGAAGATTTTCTCTTGAAACAATTCAGAATCCAGAAAATTCCTTGTCTATGGTGACTTGAAAGTGTTCACCCCCATTTCCCCATGACTGGATTCCAGGTTAAATGAATTGTCTCTGAAATGAGGACACAAATTCACAGGTGAAAGACAGGAAGCAGCGGCCCATTTTCCTCTCGTGCAATGCGAAATTCGACAGGAATCCAGAATTGCAAGGACTTCCAATTCCAAGTAGGGTATGGTCAAAAAAGGAAATCAGAGCCCAATACCCCAAGATCCATTTGGAGGCACAGACAATGTCTTCCCCTGTGCTATTTCCTGCTAAGGCTCTTACAATTTCACTCCAGGTAAGTCTGGAAGCTTAGCAGTTTTGCACAGTCCCTGGCATAGTTTCTAAAATCCAACCCCTTCCCGGGGTGCAGACGATGGCAGCCTTCCTTTCCTTTCTCTGCCTGGAGGGTTGCTCTGGTCTCTCCCCCGGGGGAGGGGCACGGGCCCCTGCAGAACAGGTACAGCCAGCCTTTTCGTGTCCCACATTAGATGCCACACAACATCAGCTTTCCTGGAATGACACCCTTGAGTGGGCGACCCCACAGCCCCCCAGAGCCGGGGGAGGCAAACCAGCTCTCCCGCCATGCTGCTGCGCATCCTTCCATCGAGTCTGACGGTTAGGTGACCCACAAGTTCCAAACCGGCTCCTACGATGCGGTCCCCTGTCCTTTCAGCCAGGCCTCCGGGTGGTTAGCACTGAGAGCTGTGCTTCCCCCTTGAAGAGGGGGAATGGGGGTATGGCAGACCACCGCCTTCTCCCCCCCCCCGTCTAGGAGGTCAGCTGGTTCCCTTCTACGAAGACAGGAGCAAACGATGCCTATTTTAGAATTTGAAACAAGGCCCATGCTTTTGTCCCATGGAGGATTAGCACAACTTTGTCATATAATGAGAATCATATAAAAATCTTCATCTATCAGGAAGCCCAAGCTAAATATAACGTTCAAGGCGACCATCGGAACTGTCTTCATAAATGTGCTTCTTCCCCTTACCAGGTTCTGCCTTCTGAGTTTCAGTTTATCCACCTCGGGTGCATGTCTCTGCACAGCAGGCTGCTTTGAATCCCTGCCTCTCTCCCCCTTTCCGCCTCTTTCTCCTTCTCTCTCTCGAAACAAGAGAGGCACACGCCATCCCACCGCTCCCCGCTGGGAGGGAGCAGAGCAAGGCAGCAGACGCCTTTGTCGTTCTGAGAGCCGGGAGCTCGCTTTGAAGGCCCGGGGGGTGACAGGTGCCCTGTCAGGACTGCCGCATGCGCAGGGACGCAGGAAAGGTACCTGCAACCAGCCTGACCCTGGCGCTGAGCGTGCCCCGTGGAAGGCCTCCTGACGGCCAGGGAAAGCCCACCCGCAGCCAAGGCCTTGCGCTTTGGAACGAGGAGGTGGTCCGAAGCTGAAGCCAAACGGGCTCCCCACGGAAATCCCAAGGAGAAGACCCAACAGCCCCCACTTGGGGAGGGGAGGGCCTTGACCCCAGAGGACCTCAGGTGTCCTCGCCACCCCACAGTGAAGAAGGGAGACTCGGGGGGCCTCAGGCCCCCAGACTTTAGGGTTGGGAGCCAGACACCTCGCACATCCTGGGGGAGAGTTTGCTGTTGCTTTCAAGCACACATTCCCAGACACGCACACAAAGCAGCACCAAACAAAAACCTGCCCAGTTTCACTGGAATGATTTTCAAACGGAAAAAGCAGCACCTTGTGAAAGCTCTAGGGACTAGTTTTTCAGGCCAAAGATTTCCTCCTCTAGTCCTGCTACAGGAGAGGACAGCAGGCTTTGGAGAGCTGGAAAGGCGGCAGGATCTAGAATTCAAAGCATCACCCTTTGTATAGCCTTATTTGCCAGATTCAGACCCCAAGGCTGCAAGTGTGCTGAGGCTGGGCTGCTTGGAGTCAAATCCCAGCTCTGCCACTGACTTGCTGTGTGGCCTTGGGCAAGTTACTTAACTTCTCTGGGCCTTTGTTTCCTCATTTGTAAAATGGGAATGGGAGTACCCTGCCCCCATAGGGGTGCTGTGAGATTTAAGATCTATCAAGAACTCAGAAGGAAAAGTGCCTGACACAGAGAAAGTTCTAAATAAATCTTTGTGTTTCTATCATCATTGTATTAAATATGTCAGTGTAAGTATCTGGATCCAATACTGGATGTACTGGAGCTGAGCAAGGTTGGAGTCACAGAGCTCTGAGAGGGTGCGAATGACACAGGCGTTTATTTTACTTCCACGAGTATCTGCTTTGAATGAGCTCGTTGGAGACCCACTTTTCAAATGGGGGTGGCACAGGGCTCTGATTTGTTGTTGCATGACTGCTGATCCTACAACCCCATCTGTGGTAGGTAAATTAAGTATTTTGAAGCCAACATGCAATTAGTGTTCATTTTCACATCAACTCTCACAACGGCAAAAGAAAAGCACGTTTCAGAATGCGGTGAGCATTCGGCTTGGACAGGTTTGAACTCTGGCTGCAGGTACACAGCAAAACCAGCTTAGCCGCTGATGCTAGTTAGAAGGCCACACGCAGCTGAGCAAAAAGGCAAGGGGAGGGGCTTGCAAGTCGATGCTGAAAGAAAAGGTAGAGTACTAACTCGCTGGGATGATTCAATTTTCATCAAGTACCTTTGAATGTCAAGTTCTGCCTGAAGAGAGAACAGCATGCACTGCAGAGCCTGCGGGTCAGGAGAAAGAGAAGATAGAAAAGAAAAGGGGTGAGAACTTGAGAGAAAAAGGCCAGGCTGACCCAATGCACCACGTTTTTGTGCTTGATGAAAATGTGGCAAAGTTAACCCCCTCTTGTCCCAAAGAAGGGAAAAACGGCAGCCGAGCCACCCTCATATTTTAGAAAGGAATGTTGAGAAACGTTGAAAGCCACAATGAATTCACAATGAATCTTCCCCCAAATATCCTGCCCCAGGTGCATATGACTTTGCAGGGTCGCGTGTGAGAACTGGTCAGGTGGGCCTTTTATCGCTGAGGTTGTCACGGGCCCATGGAGGGGTTCCAGCAGCCAGCCTGCCCGGAATGAAATGCCTTCCTCGGCCAGGACCGCTGGCCGCTGGACACCAGTTAAGATGATGGCCACATGGGTGGACGCTTCTGCACGGTTAGACCCAGCGTGCAAAAGGACAGGATGCGAAGAGCGGAGTTATAATTCAGGGGACAGATCCTGATATTAGAAGCCAGCTGAGCCTGGACTGTGTCTTCAGTTTCCTGTGCTGGTCTGTGATAGTCCTTGACCATGCAGTTTCTCTTTGCTTCAGCTGCGCCACTTTATTTTAAAAGAAGCCATGATAGAAAAATACTTTTATATTTAAAAAAAATGAAATTTCTGTAATCTTTATGCATGGCTTGCGCTTGCACCCCAAATAAGCCAACCAGGGTGCCGGCTTGTTCAGCGCGTGTCACACATACTGCACAGGATCACAGGCGTCTGCGTGCCTGGCCAGCGTGGAGAGGAGCCTCTGGATACCCGCGTAACTGAGTGGCGCAGCTCTGAGGCCCGCATCAGGTTTCCAGCCATCCACACGTATTTACACACACGTGTGAGCACAGCTGCGCACGCATACAAACACACTTACATACGTCCTTTCCTTCTGAGGACCTGCACATTGCTGAGAGCCTAGTCACGCACGTCAGGCACGAAGATCAAGACGAGCCTCTGAATACAGGTGACTGTATTCAAAAGCCAGAATGACAAAAGGCGGGTGGCCAGACGAAAGCTGCACCAAAACATCCTACCCAGAATGCGCTTTGGGGTTAATGAAAGAAAAAGAACCCTAAGGGGCCTCAGGAGAGAAGGGGAGAGACACGGAGCCTGCCCTCATGAAAGGCCTCTTCTGGGTGAATACGTTCTCACTAGGGCGAGGGAGGCTGGGGGGCCCCTGGTTCTCCAGGGCTTACAGGCCTCAGCAGCCAGGAAAGAGATACCTCGCAGCAGCCCACAAAGAACAAAGCCCCGTGGGTGCCTGATAAATACCGGAGCAAGAGGAAACGGGACGAGAGATTTGAAGGGTGGACGGGCAAAGGGACAAGGCACGGAAAATCAGAGAGAACGTCCAGCTCAAGGACGTAAGGAGGAGAATGGGCCGGAGGGCCAGTGCTGCAGAGGCGGACGCGGAATGCGTGTGTGGAGAACAGCGCCTCCCGGAGGCCGCCAGGCGAGGCCAGGCTCACCAGAGGGCCCCGCAACGAGGAGAATAAAGTCCCTGGCGAAAGGCGACAAGGGCAGCCAAGCAGCTGTTTTTAGGCGACAGTCAGGTGTAAACAAGAGAGGAAGGGCCGGAGAAACAGAGGAGCGAGGCAGACCCAGCCTCCCCTGGCGGCATCGGGGCTGTCTTCGCTGATGGAGGTCAAGGAAGGCTCGAGGCTGGCAGTCTCCCAGCAGCAGAGCGGGGGAGGCCCAGGGGTGCTGGACGGGGGGGGGAAGTTCTCCTCGGCAAATGCAACAGGGCAGCTGGGTCCTACGGAGAAGCGGCTCAAGAACTTGAGGCCAAAGGAGCTTTGGCCCCTATAATCACAGATAACGTTTTCTCCAAACTGCAGAATCGAACGCACAGAAAGCGCTTTCCACTTCTCAGCAGCCTCCGTCTGTGTGGAAAATGTTTTAATTCCTGTAGGTTTTGAGCCTTGAGGTAAGAAAGCAGGGAAATAACCCTGGGTTTTAGGAGGCCACTCGCATACTCCAGCCAACTCAAGAGTGTACGACTAAGAAGCCTGATTCGTGGATTTGACTATAAAGCAGAATATGGCTCCTAAGAAATAAGACAGCTGAGTGTCTTCAAATCACTCCAGAAAATTATGATACTCAAGGGGTTGGTGGCATTTAGCGAGGTTACATCAAGGATTAAGGGCGCGTAAGCCACGGCCTCAAGGAGACAGCTAGAGAAGGAAAAAGAGTAACGCTGTGCCTTAGGCAGGCCGCCGCCTCAGGGCCTCCTAGTGAATCCCACGCCACCCTAAGAGGCAGCGGCTGCTGCTACACAACCACGGGTGCTTGTTACATCTTTGAAAGGCAAGAAGCAAGTCCTGGCAATGGCTGGGTGGGAGGGTGGCACAACACTGTGAATCCAATCACCAGCACGGAGATATGTATCCAAAGGATTAAAAGGGGAAATGTTAGCTTGTGTATATGGAAACAAAATTAAAAAAAAATTTTTTAAATCCATGGAACTACACCACATAGTGACCCCTAAGTTAAACCATGGATTTTAATTAATAGCACAATGATAAAAATGTGCTGTCATCAATTGTGACAGATGTCACACACCAGGGCAAGGTGTTGGTGGGTGGTGTATGGGAATCCTGTGTTTTATGCATGATTGTTCTGTAAACCCACAACTTCTCTAACAGAAAAAAAGGAAGCGGGCGGGGGGTGGGGGTGGGGGAGGAAGACTTTTCCTGAGTAACGACAATCCTGGGGAGCCCGGGAAGAGAAATGCTTGAGTAAATGCCTCATGCACAGATGTGGAAGAGAAAACCAGGCGTGAACAACAAACACACAGCACCCTCCTCTTACTATATCTAAGTTTTTCATAATAAAGATTATTATAGTACCTTTTTAAAAAAAATTGTCAGTATAGGTAGAAAATGGGAAATGCATTTATCTCTCAAAAGCAACAATGAGAGGTTATTGCAAAGAAATTTGGAGGCTGCTAAATTGTAAAAAACTCACCAACAGTTCTGGTTTGGTTCAGAAATGGAAGATTTTCCAAATTCATGAGATCATTTTACATCTAAGTCAACTCTGGACCATTTGGGAGCAATTCTGTTTGAAGACTAAATGTGTTTAAGTTCATGAAGAGAGGACAAGCTCTAGGGAAAATATCCTCAAGTTAGATGTTCTCTAGAGGTTGCGATTATATAATCGCTGAGCTGCCTACCAAGTCTTTGTCCAACGCGAAGATCTAACACCCGGTCTTAACTCAGATTTGTACTCACGTTTCTAAATTCATGGAGTCCTATCTTCTCTTCTTCTAGGGACAACGGCCTTGCTCTATACTGTTCCAGTGGAGCTTCCACTTGGCTCAAATTCAAGGAATGCAGAGGGCCAGCCTTATCACACGCCCGAAAGCCCGCCGTCGCCCTGCTTGTGAAGTTGCGGTACAGCTGCTTGATTTCCTAAGCCCATTTCCTCTCCTGACGTGAGGGGATAATAATATTTACTACACGTGGTTGTTGTGAGGATTAAATGAGATTAAGGGTTGTAAAACAACACGTACAGCTCCTGGCACAGGGGAGGAACGCAAATGTTAGGAACTTGAAGCCCCTAAAAAAACCCCGCATTATCCAAAAAGACTTAAAAAAACAAACAGGCAATAGTTATCAAAAGGCTTGAAATTGTTCATGCCCTTTCGATTCAGCGTTCTATTCCTAGCAATATACCCTAAGGAAAAAAACAGTAATCCCAGGAGGGCCCCGTGTGCTACTGGGTTTGTATATAGTGATGTGTGCACACAGTAGGACCAGCTGAACTAACTGACAATGAGCAGGAGACGACTCTG
This sequence comes from Cabassous unicinctus, assembly GCA_029593785.1. Classification (NCBI taxonomy): domain Eukaryota; kingdom Metazoa; phylum Chordata; class Mammalia; order Cingulata; family Chlamyphoridae; genus Cabassous; species Cabassous unicinctus. The sequence goes on along the minus strand of JAQZBX010080888.1, from coordinate 5,367 downwards.
GGCCAGCATCATATACATAATGAAGTGGGGGAAGAGCATGTTACAAAATACAGCAAGCGTGTTTGGGTGTCTTTCAGTGTATATGAGAAGAAAAATTATTAGGTTATCTACCAAAATGTATTAGAGGTCACCTATGTGGGTTGTGGGATTATGATTCTTATGTTCTACTCTTTGTTTAACTGCTCTTTCTAACATTTCTAGAATATACATATGTTACTTGTGTAACACAAAATAAGAAATTATTTATAAAACTCACCTGCGACTTAGCATCAAATTATTCGTGCTTGCTTTTCCAATCTGTTTCTAACTCCGAAAACCTTAGCATTGAGTATGTATGATATAAACAGGTCCAGATGAATTTAAAAGAAAGGGGGAAACAAGGTAGTATTCATGTGAGAACTTTAAAAGTTGCAAGAACCACACATCGCATCTAAATGCATCGCTTTCTTATTCGAGTATCGTCATCTTCCCATCCTTTTTCCTCGAGTTGGTTACGGGTCGGCAGCGCCACGAGGGGGCGCTCCGCATCAGCAGTGGAAGGGAGCCGCTGAAATCCCAGGGAGAAGAGCTGAGACATGCACCTTGCCGGCGTCGGGTCAGTTTTCACCGTCCACCACCCCTCACGGAGCCCCTCGTTCAAACGCACGTGGGCCGCGAGAAACCAGTCTGTGAAAAAGCTGCAGTGGGCTGCCCGGCTTGCGAGGTTACCACCAGCCACGCAAGTCTAAATGGTTTCAGAAAGTTGCCACTGAAGATACAAAACGTGGTAGCTCCTGAGACTACAAACACACAACTAAAGGACAAAAGCCAAGGCTGGGGAAACCGTCCGAGAAGTAGGTAATTCTACCCCAAAGACGCAGAGTCTATCAGCCACTTGCAGGTCAAAGCAATTTCAGGGGATTCAGGGTCAGGTAAACCACTCAATCAAGGGACCCAATTTCCTTTTCTAAATGTTTGAAATATTATAAGGAATAAAATTATGCAACCTCATGAGATTTTGTAAGTCATGCTAAGATATAAAATCAATATAACCAAATATCTTAAAATATAGGATAAAGTCTGAGGGACTCTAAAGGGTAAACAAATAAACAAACGAGGCAGTAACATCTCCTAAGTAGAGAGTTCAGGGCAGAAATCCCAAGAAAACCAGATGAGTGGGCATATAGGGCTGTGGCTGAGAGTTTACCTTTCCGAGAGACAGAACTGAAGTTGAGCCTCAATTTCAACACTTACCATCCATGAGACCTCGGGCTCATCCATGAGATAGAAATCACCATCACTATCAGGCCTACATTACCACTTGAATGAAATGAGGTAATTTATGCAAAATGCTAACCCCAGTGCCTCACACTTAGTAAGAGCCCCCCCAAAAAAACAAGGTTGGCCGCAGTTCCTGTGCTCAGATGTGGCTGAAGGGCTCCTCCGAGCTTGAGTTCTCATTCACACACACACATGCACACACACACACACATGCACACACCCAGCCCTGCATACGTATACACACAATGGCGTGCTGGCTTCAAAAGAGTGCCAAGGCCTATGCAATCCTTTCTATGGTCTTGCCCCTGCCTGCAAAACCCAGACTGGGAGGCCAACAGGGCCGTCCACCAGCAGATGGACACGAGCAGCAATGGCCCCTGCTTCCCGCTGCGGTCCCGACAGGCGGCCCCTGCCACCACCACTGTGCCGTATTCTAACACTAGCCCGGCTGCTCATCTTCAGTTTCGTGTTTCGGTAGCCACCCTCCCTGCCCCAAAGAGGAAGCGACTCCAATGATGTAACCGAGTTTTTAGAGACGTGAAGGGCCCGTGGTTCCGTGCCTGCCAGGGTGGTATTAGGGTAACCAGACACAGGGGACGACGGGCATTCCCTTACTGGCTCTAAGCTTGGCCTGAGCATCCCTGTCCCCACCTAACAGAGGGGGAAATCCAAGGGCGCTCGGGGGCTACTTAGGCCCCGTCACCCCCACGAGGGTGGAGGCGTCCTCGGGAATGGGGCGGCCGGCGGCGGCCTACAGGCTTCAGGGCAGCCGGCTCTCGGGAGCGCCGCCTCTGTTCCCTCCGTGGCCTGGCGCTGGGTGTCTCGCAGGCCTGGGCCTTCGCGGGCTGCCGGGCCGAGCAGGCCTGTTCCCCGGCAGCGGGGGTCCACCCGCTCCCACCTGCCCCTCGGGAAGGCTCAGGTCTCCTTTCCAGCCCCTGCCCTCCCTGGGGTCACGCCATGAGGGGAGCTTCCAATGGGCGCGGTTCCTCTCCCTGTTCACCAAAACCCCACCCGCTGAGGTCAACAGAAAACTCAAAAGCACTCAGAAGAAAGGCGCTTCCAGTCCAGGTTTCCTTCTCTCCCGTGTTATTACAAAGCGCTTTCATCTGTCCCAGCCCTGCTCAGCTGCTGCTGGGAAGCTCTGCGGGGACCCCATGGGGCCTGGCCTCCCTCGCGGCCGTTTTCACAGGAGACGTGGGGTAGGAAAGCCCCTCCGATGCCTCCTTCCTCCTCAGAAAACAGGCACCGAGCCTCGAACCCCGGTCGATCCCAGTCAGCCTGAGGCAGAAGGACGGGGCTGCCCCAGCGGCCACCCAGCGAACGGACGCCTCCAGCGCCTTCTTGTCCTGCCTGAGGGGAGAAGGGGCTGCCTTCTCACACAAACTCTGCCCTGGAAGCGTCCAGAACGGCTGGCAAGGGTATGAGGGAGCCAAGAGAGACTGGGTTCTCCCGCGGGCCCCGCCGCGTCCTGGAGGCAGCTCCAGTCTTTCTGGACCTCGATTTCCTCACGTGCAAAATGAAGAGCTAGGCTGTGTCTCGGCGGCGCACTTCACTTGGGACTCTCTGGACGCGCACAGCCCCCTGGCGTTCCCGGCTCACCAGGGATCTCTCCTTGCAAAGACGAGATCCAGGAAGGGCCTGGCACGAGGCCGGGCTGGAGTCCGCTCTCTGCAAAGCCGCACACGCTCGCGGGAGGAGCCTGGCCAGGATGTGGGCTCAGGACCTGCACGGGGCACTTCCAGCTGCTGTACTGTGAAAGCGTCCCCAGTGCGCCATGAGGCTGCGTACCGGCCCAGCCAGCCTTCAGCCCGCCTGCCTCGCTAGGCCACCAAGAAGCACAGTGGAGGAAAGCGCTGTTAACTGTACAGCCCTGTAAGGAAGGCAGCGATGCTCTGAGGAGCAGGAAGACAGAGAAATGCTCTGCTGCTTCAGGATGGGGCCCGGCCATGCCCACGGCGGCCGGCTCGGCTGCGGGGCCGGGAGGCCTCCAAGCACAGCTCGGTCATGAGCCAGTGGGAGCCATGGTGCAGAAGGTAAGCTCCCCCTCCCCGCTGCGGACGGCTGTGAGGCTTGCTGCCCCGAGGGCCCCTGCCCACGTTGACGCAGACTCCCCTGCGCCCAAGCTAGTTGCCGCTTCTGGCTGTGCTTCTCTGCTGCTGTTGGGGTCCTCGAGCCTGTGGACCAGGCTCGGACAACAGCCTGCCCTCACCTGCCCGCCTTGCCCTGAGAGCCCGGCACTGGCCCCTGGCCCCAGGCCCCACTCTTTGGGCTACTGATCCCCAGAGTCAGCCACACATACTGTTGGGGGCAAATCGTATCCCCCACGAAGACATGTGCAAGTCCTAACCCCTGGCCCATTCACCAATAGGATGGTGGACGCTGTGATTAGCAAAGGTGAGGCTAAACCGGGTCAGGGTGGGAACAACCCCAATGTGCCTGGAGTCCGCAGAAGGAGGGGAGATTTGGACACAGGAGGACAAAGACAGGAGAGGGTCGGCCATGTGACGGCAACAGACACTGAGTTATGGATCACCGGCAGCCACCTCCGGAATGCGAAAGGCCTCAGAGAGAGCACCACCTGCTGACACGGTGACTCTGGACTTCCAGCCTCCCAAACGGAGACAATAAACTCCTGCTGTTCAAGCCAACCCAGCCGTGGTATTGTTATAGCAGCCCTGGCTAACTAAGACATACACCTTTTGGGATGAAAGATCTCAGGGAAAAGCGCAGCGGCAGCTCCTCTGCCTCCTGGGACACTGGCTTGTGAGCGCCGCAGAGCAAGGAGCGCCCGGCAGCTCGAGCCTCCCAGGCCCGTGCTGGGCTCTGTGTGCCGCTGACTCTGGGGTGAGGCCGAGGCGCCCTAACATCCAGAGCAGAGGCAGAGCTGGGTCTGAGGGAGCACTGGACTGGCCGGCATGAGCAGAATCTATTTGAGTGGAAAGGGGCCTCTGCAGCAGGCAGAGTGGCACCCGCTTACGAGGAGAGCAAAGCCGTGTTTCTAAGTTTACACTTCAAGCCTGCACACATACATTGCAATTAGTTGCATATAAATGGAAAAAAATCACATGATCCCTGATTATTGCATGCAGAATGTGAGAATCTTTCTCAGGACTCAATCTCTCTTTGAAAGATTATCTCAGCGAGTCCCGTCCCACCTTCTATTTGTAAAGCAGTTCTTTGATCAGCTGAATGTTGTAGAGTGAAAGTGTGATGAAATGGCCAGCTCTGTTGTACATCCATCCACAGCCTCTTCCCCACGCTGTGGAACAAGCAGTCAGCAGAGGGTGGGGGCAGGCTCCACTGGATGCACAGAGGGTCCACTGATGCGCCCCCCATGGACGAGGACAAGCAGCACAGCTGGGCAGCGCTGTATCCCTAGGCCATCCTGAAGGCCCATTCCTGGCCCTGGGTGGGGGTCTCAGGTGCATTTTCATTCCCATCACAGTACCAGATGCAGCGCACACTCTTGGCCTGCCCGCCAACCATGAGGGCAGGGTCTGACCTGTGAGAGGGGAGGGTAGTAGCTGGTGGTCGGGTGGTGAGGGGTGGACGTGGGCACTAAGGGGCCACCTTGTTCCCAGGTGGCCTGGCCAACCTGCCTGTACCCCCTGTACCCCCACAGCTCCTTGTGGAGCTCAGCAGGGGCTTTGGGGTCTGCCATTAAAAGTCCACAGCCTCGGGAGAAGTACCACTGCAGCCTCACCAAATAGCCAGACCTGAGTCTTCGTAGCTTATCAGGGCTTGGAGACTTCAGTAAGATGCAGGAAAGGGGGTCCAGAAAAGAAATACCTGGCGTGAAGAGCATCTCTTCCTTACTTCCTGGCTTTCCATGAGTTCTGCCCAGACCTGAGGTGGCCCTGCCTCCCCTCTCCCACAGGACTGACCCCGTTTCACAATGGGCAGCAGGTGTCAGCCTGGGGTTGAGCACGCCTTCGTGTCTAAGACGTGAAGCCAGCACTGACTTTGGGGGGTGCTGCATCCAGGGGGCCACGGGGCCACGGGACTGGCAGCGGCTCTAGGGAAGGTCCACTGCATGGCTGACCCAAGCCCAGAGGTGCCGGAGGGAGGGAGCAGGCTAGGAAACAGGGAGGCATGTGTAGAGTCAGA
>JAQZBX010080887.1:0-13757 GCA_029593785.1 Cabassous unicinctus | reverse complement strand
CTTCTTCTTCTTTCTTCCTCTTGAAATTCAAAGAAATCTCTGTCATAATACAACCTGGATACAAGCTTAAGGGACAGATGTATCAGTAAATAAATTCCAGAGATAACACATGAAAATGTCAAAATGTCTAGTGTGAAAATATTACAAAGCATACAAAAACAAAACAAACAAACAAACAAACAAACAAAAAAACAAGAAATGAGGGCCCATACAAAGGAGCAAGATAAAGCATTAAAAACCATCAACATGGAGGACCAGTCCTTGGACACACCAGACAAAAACTTTTTAAAAATTGTCCTAAATATGCTCAAAGAGCTAAAGGAAAACAAAGAACTAAAGGAATTCAGATAAATTATAGTTGAACAAAGAATATCAATGAAGAGATAGAAGTCATAAAAAGGAACCAAACAGAGATGAAAACCACAGTAACAGAAAATTTTTATAGGTACTCAACAGCATATTGGAGCTGCCAGAAGACAGAGTCAGCGAACTCCAAGATAAGGACAATTGAACTGAAGAGCAGAAAGAAGAAATGAAGAAAAGTGAACAGAGCCTGAGGAAGCTCTGGGACACCATCAAGCATACCAATATTTGCATCATGGGAGTCCCAGATGGAAAAGACAGAAAGGGACAGAAAGAATATTCAAAGAAATAATGACTGAAAACTTCCCAAATTTAATGAAAGACATGAATATACACATCCAAGATGCTCAACAAATCCAAACAAGATAAACCCAAATAGACCCCCACTTATACACATTATAATTCAGCTGTTGATGACAAAGACGAAGAGAGAATCCTGAAAGCCACAAAAGAGAAGCAATATTCCATGTACAAAGGAGACTCAATAAGATTAAGGGCCAATTTCTCACCAGAAACTATGGAGGCAAGAAGGCAGTGAGATGACATATTTAAAGTGCTGAAAGGAAAAAAAAATGCCAACCAAGAATTCTATATCTGGAAAAACTGTCTTTCAAAAATTAGGGAGAGATTAGACATTCCCAGATAAACAAAAGCTGAGGGAGTTTGTGACAATTAGACCAGCCATACAAGATATCCTGAAGGGGTTTCTTCAGGTTAAAAGGAAAGGACACTAGACAATGGGTTGAAGCCACATGAAGAAATAAAGGTGTCCAATAAGGTAATGACATGGGTAAATTTAAATGCCAGCACTATCATATTTTTGGTTTGTAGTTCACTTATCACTTCTCACAGGATGTAAAATGCAAATGGATGAAAATAATGATAAATCAATGGTTTTGGACTCATAATTTATTTTAAAAATTAGCCTTTGTTTTTATTATTTTTCATGTTTTTTTGGGGGGCGGGGGAGGTGCCAGGGATTGAATCTGGGACCGTGTACATGAGAAGCAGGTGCTCAAACCACTGAGCTACACCTGCTGTCTTCATAATGTATAAATATGTAATTTATGACAACATCAGCATAAAGGTGGGGGTCAGATGTATATAGGAACAAAGTTTGTGTATGCCATTGAATTTTAATTGTATAAAAACAAGATTGCTAAAGACTTTGGATGTAAATTTCAGTCATCTGGTAAACACAAAGAAAATATTGGAAAAATAGCCACATAAGTTATTGAGAAAGGATTCTAAAGGGTTCACTACAAAAGATCAGCTAAATACAAAAATAGGCAATAATGGAAGAATTGAGGGACAAAAAATGGTAAGAGGCTTACAGAGACCAAAGAGCAAAATGACAGAAGCAAGTCTTGCACTATCAGTAGTTACTCTAAATGTAAATGGGTTAAACTCTCCATCAAAAAGCAGAGATTGGCAGAATCAATAAAAAAGCATGATCTCACTATATGCTGTTTACAACACTCAACTTAAATTCCAAGACACAAGTAGGTTCAAAGTGAAAGGATGGAAAAATTATGTTTTCATGCAACTAGTAAACAAGAGAGAGTGCAGGTGGCTGTACTAATATCAGACAAAATAGACATTAAGTAAAAAAAAAAAACTTAAAGGGTCAAAGAAGGACACAATATATTGATAAAAGGGTCCATTAATCAAGAATATAAAACAAAAGAGACCCAAATGAAGCAAACATTGACAGATTTGAAGGAAGAAATAGATGGGTCTACATTAATAGTAGGAGACTTCAATATACTCCTTTCAATAATGGATAAAACATCTAGATAGAAGAATCAATAAGGAAATAGAAAAATTGAATAATACCGTAAATGGACTAGACCTGACAGACATGTATAGAACACTACTCAACAACAGCGGAATATTCATTCTTCTCAAGTAAACATGGATCATTCTCTAGGATAGACCATATTAAGTCACAAGACAATCTCAATAAATTTTTAAAAATTGAAATCATACAACATATCTTCTCCAACCACAATGGAATGAAATTAAAAATCAATAACCAAATAACTCAAAATTTCAGAAATATTGGAAATTAAACAATACACTCTTAATCAACCAGTGGATCAAATAAATCACAAGGGAAATTAGGAGGTATTTTGAGATGAATGAAAATGAAAACACAGCATACTAGAATTTATGGGATTCAGGAAAAGCAGTGCTCAGAGGAAAATTTTGAGCTATAAGTGCTTACATTAAATAAGAAGAAAGATCTCAAATCAGTAACCTAACCTCACAACTGAAGAAACTACATAAAGAAGAGCAAAATTTACCCAATGTGAGCAGTTGGAAGAAAATAATAAAGATTAGAGCACAAATAAATGAAAAAGAGAATAGGAAAACAACAGAGAGAATCAATGAAACCAAATGTTGGTTCTTTGAAAAGATCAACAAAATTGACAAACCTTTAGCAAGACTGACAAAGAATATCTAAATTGGGAGAATGTTTTCTAATTCAAAATGTTAATGTAATACAGATAGATATTAGATAGGTAGGTAGGTTGGTAGGTAGATAGGGCTAGGAATAGAGATAGATAGTTATACCACACAATGTACATGATTCAGATTTAAGAATTTTTTAAATCTCTCCCTAACCATATTAGACCAACAAATTTTCTGGCATTTCCATACTCAGAAACCACTCTCTACTAGGTAATTAGATATTGTGGAGAACACTGTCTGCTACCTTATACAATGTCTCAACTCATGAAAAACATTTCTCCAACTTAACACTTGGAAAAGTTATGTCACTTCTTAGCAGCTGCTAAGCTGTTGCCAAAATTTTGAAAACTTTGAATTATGACCTTTTGTTGTCTCTGCCACTAGGGAACTCAGAACCCTATTTGTCATTCTTCTTTAATAATTATACAGAAGTTTTGGTGGGCACTTAGGTATACTAATTTTATCCATTTTAATTTACTTGCTTACTCTAATTTTCCCTCTGTCTGTTAGCATTTTCCTAAGGTGCTGTGTGCATTTTTTAGATGCCTCAAAAAATTTTCTTTTGCTGGTGAAGGTGAACAAAGGAAAAGAAAAAAACAAGGAGGGAATGAAAGGAACTGGAGAAGGAGGAATATTATGAAAGGAGAAGGGAAGGAAGAAGAGAAAAGAAAAAAAATCTACTACAGGTTAAACAAGTATACAATTAATTTGGACTCCATAAATAGCCAAGCAAATGGTTTTATACATCACTCTCACTTCCCCAGTGAATCAGATCTTAGAATACTTTTCAGTGTTTAATTTCTTATGAACTTACTCTGATATGAGTTCCCATGGGCAGGAACCACATCTTATTCATCTTTGAATCTCCCAAACCCACGCCAATGTCTAAGACAGTGCCTAGAACATAATAGAATTTTAGTGTCGGGTGCTGAATTGAAATACATTGTGCAGTACTCAGATTTTCAGGCTTGTGGGAAATATTTTGGTATTTATTTGAGGTGGTTTTTTTAAATTATTTGGGCAGAAACACAATGATGAGGTGAAAAAAGAAACATAAAGTCCTCCAGTGCTTACAGTAAGGGTAGAAAAGGGTTATGTCGATGATTTTTCTTCTGCATGAAAAGGACACGGCTCTTTCAAATTCAGCAGCTGAGTGGATCCATATGCCTTCCAGGCAGAATGTAGCCAGGGTAATGCTACAGATAATGTAATTAATTAACCCGTTTGTAGTCTCAGGATTTCAAACTCTAGGTAATGGCATTTGTATAGTAATTTTCCTTGGTTCCATATAAGATCTTTAGTAGAATCACAAAATAAGATTTGCATTTAAATATAAATGGTGGAAGTAAGGCAATGAAAGTTATTAAAATGAATACTTGATAAATTTGGACAAAAGTGGCTTACTTCAATAAACTATCTTTCATGATCATTTGTATTCAGGAAATCATTGGTGAATGCCCATGGTTGTTTAATCTGCATTGTAACTCCTATTCTGGTTTGGTTTGATAATCTGCATTTCTTGTTAAATGAATGATGGTTTCAAATTCTTGTGGGGGGGGCTAGCCTTATTTTACAGAAAACAATAAGTTTAAATTTATTTAATCCATTTAATTTAGAGTGTGCTTGAAGTAAATCTATAACAGGGACTGGGCTCACAGGGAGAGCAAGTGAATGAGTGATTTGCTGAAATGAAGGTCATAAAGGCAGTCAGTTGTCCTTAAGGAGACTCAAGGTTGGAATGTCTTCCCAAAGACTGAAGTGGAGCAGAATGCTAAATGCATATAGGAAATAGCTCAGCAAGTAGAGAGGTCAGACATAGAAAATGGTGCCAAACTAGATCTATGTAAAATTTATTAGATTATAGGTATTCTAAAAACATGTTAGTCTTCAAAATTGACCACAGCATTTGATATTTACCACTGGGAAGTATCACATAATAAAAAGTCCCTCATATTTGGGGGGAAAGAAAAAGTGTTCTTCATAAGCTCAGTCTCTCCTTTTCGTTTCCTCTCCCACTCTTTCCTTTCCCTCCTCCCCTTCTCCTTTTCCATTCATTTATGTCTCTAAAGTTAAACAGAATATACATCTAAAGAAATTATTTTGCTGTTTTATTAGAATTCTGTACATTCTGAGCAAGATTTCTTCTTTTCCTTAACAAAGATGTTATACTCTAACTTGTCTCTTAATTGTAGAAATCAATATTAATGTGCCCAGTATTCATATTGATTGTATTAATAGCAGCTATTTAATTGTGAGCCTTTAAACAGCCATATTAAAAAAAAGATCTGCAATATAATCTTACCCAAATGTTATTTCAATGCCAATAAAAACCAATGAATAGACTGAAAATTGTAGTAAATAAAACCCTGTTATTTCACTTTGGGGACTGCAGTCCTTGCCCAGCCTGAGGTCTTTTGCTGAAAATGAGATTGGTTGCTCCAGTTTAGCTTTAGAAGATAATTCATAACAAAAGTAGTTCATGATAGTCTCATTAGCCAATAAGCAATGAGGATATAATGTGAGGGGGTGACTGAGGAAATCACTAAAATGACACAATGGTAGAGGTGTGTAGGCAAAAGAGGAGGGTTGCTCCATCAAGAGATACCATAGGTATTTTATACTAGGGGAATTTACTATGTAAATTAAGCAGTCAGTTTTAGGATAGTGTCAGATATATGCTCAGATGTAAGTGAATTTTCCTACAGCAATGAAGCTTTCAAGTCTGGCCGTAGAACAGGAGTGTGATCTTCTGCATTGACAGGAAAGGCACAATTGTCACGATATCCAGAATCTTTGAAAATGTGCGCTATGTCCAGACTTTGTGAGATAATTGCCTACCCGAGCTAGCGTCTGTAATCATTTTCTGATTGTGTGCCCTTGGATCAAATTGTGGATCCTGTAAGCTTAGGATTTTGGATAGCAAGAGGTAAGCAGTTCGAACAGAGAAGAAAATCAGTTTATAACATAATTTCTCACATGGATCTATTTGACTTGGAGCATAGCCTGTCACTCCTAATATAATACATGTTATCCATTTTATATCCATATCTTTAAAGCTATGGATATTTCTGTGGATAGGGATATAAAATAAACATCTCCATTCCTTTGGATTGTCCTTTCCTTTGGGCATACTCTTGTAGGGCTGCCAGTGTCCGAGTGGAATCTCAGGAAGCACGTGGTCTGAATGCGAGGCACCTTGCATGTCCCTTTCCAGGTGTCTAGAATCAAGCCACAAACCCAAGGGGACTTCCAATAAATAGAAATTTACTGCTACAACTGCAACTACCAGATATAAAGATCAATAGAATAAAAAATCGAATCCTATCCCAGGCTCCGTAGTAGTTTTATTTTAACAAAACCCCAGAACCAGGAAGGAGAGATGGATGATAGAGAATGGCTGGGGGAGAAATTTTACTTGGTTTCTTATAATGACAAAAGAAACTTGTTGAACATGGAAACACTCTCAAGTATCATTTGTGTACTAAGCGGAAAAGAATGAGAGAGAGAGAAGAAATTCTCTTAAAATACATGTGAGCTTAAAGATGAAGGGGAAATAAAAGCAATAGGCATGGGTGGGGGGTGGTGTGTTGTCAAAACTTCCTCCCCCAAATCCAAGAAAATGAATGCAGTGCATTGCTTAGCCCTTTATATGATACGTTCCATCTACCCTGGTCACCAAGTCTGAGTCATTAGAAATGATTTCCCATTCAGAGTATGATTTCAATAAATGATTCCAGACTTGTGATTCAATCCCAATGGCCTCTGCCTCCTGCTATAGTTTCTTTACCTGATTAGTTCAATTTTTTATTTAGAAACAAGAGGCCACTTAGATGAACGGGAACAGAGTTTTGGTGATCGGCTATTTTCCTTCATATTCCCCACCTAAATGTACTTCCAACTCCTTATTGTTTTGCCTTTGAAAAAAATATTTCTAACAGGGGAAGCTAGTTTACATCAGTGCCAGAAAAACATACTCTTTGGAGTTTCTAAACTACTAATTCTGCCAGAAAAACTTGAAAGCCGTTTGGGGTAGAATTAAGAAATGAGAAGAAAGTAGATATATTAAGCAAGACTCTTTCCTGCACAATCAGGGATATTCCTAATTGCCAGGTCTATAACCTTTCGGTTGTTCTTAGACCCTATCTGAATGTGCACAAAATTCCAGCATGTGATTGAAGGGCAGCAGATCTGCCTTAGGAATGTTTTTCTTGATATGTAGAGTTTCCAGGGATATCAGAAATTCTGTAGTCAGTAATTCTTTATGATAAAATTGTCTACTTAAACAGCCTTTGCAAAAGAACTCTCCAGGTTGCATTTTTCTACACAGTTCCCCTCTCCCTGTTAGCACACACCTGTAACAATATTGTATATTCCTATGACTCTCTGTCATTGATCCTGGAGGAATTGATCCTTCCTTGTATTTCTTCCCCCTTCAATTCATGGTGTCTTTTGGCCCAGAGCTGCAGATAAGCACTTTGGAAAATAGAGCTAAACAAAATTATTCAAAAACATGGCTAGTGATATAGTACAGTATTTATAATAGCAAAATCATAATTTGATTTAAAAAACTGCATTACATCCCAAATATGATATTACACTGCTATTGAAATCATGATTTTTCATAAAGAATTTGTAACGACATGGAGGAAAGGCTTATTATATAAGAAGTTATCATAGCCACCTACAAAACTATGGCTAATATAATTCAATTATATAGAAATTATAAACATAGAAAAAAGACTGCAAGACAGTACACAAAAATATGCAAAGATTATCTCTGATTGTTGGAATTATTTTCCAAACACTGCAGTGAGCTTGCATTTCTAACATAAAAAAAAACTGGAATCCAATTTACTCAACACCTACTGGCTTCTAGGTATTGTGTTAGGTACATTAGCTATTACCACAATTAATCCTTGGCAAAATACTATAAAGTAAATATTAATTTCATTTTACATAAAAGAAATCTACACCTCAGAAATGTTGACTAAATTACATTAGGTCACACAGCAATATATATTGACCTTTGAAATGTGCTAGATGCTTTCCTAGCATCTTACAGGCATTAACTCATTTAATTTTCAGAACAGCCCTTTGAAGACATTCTATTATTATCTGCATTTAGCAGGTGAAGAAACGGAAAACTCAGGGAGGTTAATTAACTTATTCAAAGTTACCCTGCAAATAAGTAACAGTGTATATTAGCTTGCCAAAAGCTACTGATGCAAAAATACCAGAAATGGGTTGGCTTTTATAAAGGAGATTTATTTGGGGATTTATTCACAGTTCTGAGGCTGTGAAAATGACCACATCAAGGCATCATCAGAGATGCTTTCTCACCAAGGTCAGCTGCTAGCAGATCCTGGAATCCTGCCACGTGGTGAGGCAAGATTGTGGGTTTGCTAGTCTCTCTACTTTCTCCTGAAGCTCAGCTGTGGTCAGTCAATCTGGCATCTCTCCCTGGGCCTCATCTCCTTGAGCCTCTTGGGACTTCTCTGTCTTTCTGTAGCTGTAGGTTGAACCTGGAGTCCTCACTCTCACAAGGCTGGGTCAAAATGGCAGAGCTCCCTTTTCTGTGTCTCTCTTTCCTCTCTGTGTTCTCAGTTTATATGAGACACAGCAAGATGATGGAGATACAACCTGACTCAGGACTTGGTCCAATCAAAAGCACTAAAGTGATCTAATCAGGTGATCTAATCAAAGGTACATTAACTGAATTTAGTCAAAGGACCCCATTACCCACAGGGACTTTTGGGATTCACAAAAGATGTCACACAAGGTTTATTTGAATCCAGACCTTTCTGACTTGTCTTTGTCTTTCTCCCACATCACACTGCCCCTCAAAAAAACACAAATGAACAACAACAACAAAAATTACCATTAACAAGTGTGTTAAGGAAAGACAGGGATATTCAACGTGGAAGGGAAAGAATTATGTTTTATCTCTGCACAGGTATCTCATTTAGTTAATTGTTCTTGCTGAGCCCTCTGATCTTGTCCTTAAATCTGTGCAATATGTGTGAAATCACTAACTTTTGCATAATATCTATCTTCAGACAATTTCACAATTCAGGTAGTAAATGTTTTCTGGTGTCTCAGTAAATGTTTATTGGTGTTCTAACTGGTAATAATCCTTGTTTGACAGAAGCAGAAAGTGGACAGTTTGTATCCATTCTCAATCTGCAAATAATGCATGCTCTGGGACTATATTCATATGATGGTTTTTCTTGACTAATAATGGCTTCTTGTCTATTATTTGGCTCAGAAAATGCATATAAAATTGCAAACATTACTGGCGTGAATATGGTATGTCACCAAAAAGTGGTCTGGAAACTCAAAGATAGATAAGAAATAATGAGATTTATAGATTCATTAGCATTTGAATGATGAAACATGTATATGTGTTACTCCTTTGATCAATACTGCCCTGGAGGAAAAGTACTGTATTTAATTGTCTTTTCTTGTCCTCCCACTATGGACATCTGGTTGTTATGCAGTCCTGTAGCAGTATGATTCATTGCCTCAGTATTGTAGAATTCAAGTTCATATTTTATTACCAGCAACAGCATATGTTATGAAGAAATGTATGGAAAGTATGAGCAGAATGCTAGACCTGTGTTCAGGAGGAGATCTTTATTCTATCCACATTGTATAGACTTGACCAGCAGGCATCATGTAGGTTAGCACTGCATATTATTCTATGTAGCTATTAAGTTTGAGTGATTTTATTATATACATTGTATTATATACATCCCTGAACTGCTTTGTTAAAAGTGTGCCATTGCACTATGAAAGTTTCCTTTGTATAGATGTCTTTTAATTTTTTCAATTACCCAAACCATTTGAGAACTTTGCATATTGATACAAGGCTGAAGCAACATTTTATTGTGCAGAAATTAGGTGCATTAGAGTCAGAGGCCTGGGATCAAATGCTGGCTCCATTGTTTTTTATCTACATGATAGTCAGAAAATTATTAAATCCATGCCTTAGTTTCCTGATCTGTGAAAAGGAGACATAAATACCTATCTCTTGAAATTTTTAGGAGAGTTAAATGAGTAACACAAATAAAAAAGACGCACTTATATATAGTAACTTCTTTGTCCCTTTCACTTCAATTATCCACATGGATTAAGTGGACAGAGTGGAATAGTTTATATACAGTAGTCCTCTAAAACAAGATTTGCCACACAAGGTATTTTTAAACTAGAAATGTACTATCTGACTTTTATGGGGAGCAGAGGTTTGCCTATGTTAAGCTTGTATTAAAATTATTTGCTGAAGTGCTGGTGAGCATATGGAGAAGCAGTACTGCAGGAGTAAGTGGGTGGACAATGGTAGCCAGTGTAGTCTATGCTCTGAATAGAATATAAAGTGCATATTCTATAAGTGGATAATTGAGAATTTCTTATATTGAGTTTCTATGCTTATGACCTGGTGGTGTACATGTGAGGGATTGGGTAATCCAGGAGTTAATGGAGGGCAAATTCTAAAAGGCCCTGGAAAGTGTCTTGCTATAGAGAAAGAAGCCAGTGTCTACAGGTTTCTGCTTGTTAATTTCTATGGTTCCTGCTACTGGGGAAATCGTCCTCATTTGCATTGTCTTTCAGTGACCTACCTGGAGGCAAACACCTGCAGACACTTTATGTTCACAGAAGTATCACTCTATCACTCGGGACAGAGACCCACATCCATTCAGTGCAACCAACTATGTTAAAATAACATTATGGGCAAATATTTCAAAGGCTAACATTTGAAATGATCGCTTCACATACTATTTTACCCCCTCGTATTGCTCATGAGTAATATATAACACTGCCAACATGACTTCTTGGCCTACCCTTTGCCCCGTGTGCTTTAAACATCTCAGATAGAATTCCTACAGTGTTTTAATTGTGTGAATTCAATAACACTTTCACTTTTTTTAAAGAAAGGAAAAAGTCCCTGGTGAAAGAATGATTTGATTTCAGTTGAAAATAAAGAATAAAAAAGAGAAAATAAAAGAGAAATGCATTTGGAAGTGTGAGTAGGTATATGTTACTTATAAATTATGCATGTGTGTATGATTGCATATTAAAGAGAATCTGTTAGTCATAAAAGAATAAACATTTGCATATTGAATCATATATAAATGTGTTTATTCTAAATGCAAGTATACATGCATCTATAATGAATGATATAGATTGCCCACATAATTCCAATTTATAAATTTTACATTTTAAGAAAAATGTTCGGGAAGAAAAAAGTCTTTTTTTAAAAAAACAAGATAAAACAAAAAAACACACACAACTATTTCCTTTGGTTCTGCTAACATTACCCAAAATAATGGTTTGGGATTAAAACATTTCCTGTCTTGGACCAATGTTCAAAGTCTTATTTATTTTATGTAATTAGTTTTCTTTGTGTGTGTGTGTGTATGTGTGCTTAAATAGTTGTAGCAACATAGATTCAACTGGTTAGGAGTTAGGTGGCATTAAAAAAAATTATACACTCTCCCTTACCCGCCCCCCTCCAGCAATTATCAAGATCCTGTTTACATTGAAGCTATAAAGTTTGTTTGGCTTAGTTAGAGTCCACTGAAGGCAGAAAATCAAGCCAAATTTAAAGAAAGTTGGTTAAGCATTTTCAAAGTCATCACGATTTAAAGTAACATGTTTGGCACATGTGCAATAGAAATGTAGTTGGTTATTTTTTTGAATGACTGAAACAATTAAAAAGTCTGCCTTAAAGATTTCTTTCCCTTAGGCAGCCATACTTAAGGGGGTTTGTGTTTAGGATTTGGGCTTTCATTTGGAACTTTCTCAGCCACAGAAATAAACAATAAAATTTTGGATAATTTATATTATGTGACATTCACCAATTAATCTTTTCATTGGTATTGAGAAGCATGAGGTAAGTCCTCTCACAACCCCTGGTAGTAGATTGGGTTTGTCTGTGTTCTGAAGATGAGGAAACTGAGAGGCAGAAAGAGGGAATATTTGACTGCATTCATGAGCAGAAATAGGATGTGGTCATAGATATTTCCTGCTAAATGACCCAAGGACTTAGGTTGCAAAAGCCACCAACAGATGGCCTCCCTTCCACCTTCAGAAAGGCTACCATGCCCCTGGCCACACGCCTTCATTCATGAAATTAACTTACTATTGATAGGTGTTATTAATCATCCTGCTGATTCATGGATCTTTTCTCCTCAAGTAGATTGCAAGATTCTCGAGGATTTATACTTTTCTTTTGCCTCCCTCATCTACTCTGTCCAACATTATACTTTTGATGGAGGATGGGTTTATTAGATATTTGGTTGAAAAAAAATTGGTTTCTCTAAGTATTGTAGTGCAAATTGAATGTTTTACCTTATAGAGTTAAAATATGTAAGAAAATGGCAGAACTGCGGTAGATGCTAAAATAAGTGAGACCTTTTAGAAATTGCTACTGATTGAGTTCTAGTGATGTGATTCACACATTTCAGGAAGAAGTATCATATATTGTGGCTTTTAATGGTGGTCAATTTCTGTTTTCTTCTACAAGGCCATCACATATCTCTGGGGTCCACAAAACAGAATGGGACTTCTCTTTGTGAGCAGACTCACTATTCTCAAGGGCTAGAGCTAACAAGTAGGGGAATGGAGGCATTTCTATTGTCAGAGCAGGTCAAATAAGCCCTGGTTGTAAGATAATGGTAGTTTGGTTTTGTTTGGATCTGAATTTTCTGTATCAGAGAGCTGTACGAGCCACATGTCAAATGTATTTGCTTTTATCTTTACTTATGTGAAATAATTCAGAGAAAGAATGATTGAAGTAAAAAAATTCCAAACACATGGAACTTCTAGGAAAATATTCGCTCAACCCTCTATTAGAATTTGAGACCTGCTCAACTGATTAGAGAATAGACACTATCCCTTCCTCTGGTGGAGTTAATATTAATTCTGAAAAGCCAAAGCCAAAGACTCATCAACTACTAGTAGAGTGTGTTTTAAGGAAGGGGGTAAGCGAGGAGGCAAATGTAATTACACATTGTCTATCCCTCACACATCCCATTGGATGACAGCCGAATTAGAAGTTGTGAGGACATCTCTCTCCCACAAGAGTCCCTCTTCCTAGTTTTTCCTCGAAGAAACCTTGCACAAATCTGAAAATATTAATAGACTAATTACCAGTGCCTTCATTTGCAAGTTCTATTCCTTTTCCCTCCCTACCCTTCTGGTCCACCTCCCCTTCCTCATCACATAATTCAGCATGGGAAGAAAGAATCAAGGAGGGGGGACAGTGAACTTAGCTACAAAATAAGTCAAGGGAGAAATGAAGTACTAATTAAGAAAGCCGGGGTGTTATGCAAATGGCTCATGCACTGAAGGCAGCCTAATGAATGTGCCCGGAGTGGATGGGGCGTCTTCACGGCGCCGACAGCTGGCTCCCAGGAAGGTCAGGCACAGGCGGGCGCGCGGGAGCATAATCCTTCAGATTGGCAGCTCTGCCCCCTGGTCACCGTTTGATTATCTCCCAAATTGCTGTATTTCACAGAGATAATGATTTTTTATGGTCACAGATTTGAAGACAACTGCTGTATCCTCAGGGTTGTCGTTCTGCAAGGAGACACTGCTGCTTCAGAGTGAGGGGGAGAGAGAGAGTTTCTTTTCCTTTTCTCTCCCTCACAACTTACTTCCTGGAATGTTTTATTATCGTAATGAAAGCCATATATATTATTAAGGACACCGCCCAAGATCAGGTAAGTCCCAATCCTTCTTCTATTCCTTAGCCAGTGCATTGGTCTGAAACTCTCTTAGTCGGGACTTCCAAGCATTCCAGTACTTTCTCCTACCTGTGAGAAGGATGTGGTCCTCTTTGCAGGCCCTAAAAGTTTGTACTTCAAAAGAGGAGGGGGATGTTCATCTTGGTGAGCACTCCAGTTATGTGTGTGTGTGTG
>JAQZBX010080886.1:0-13747 GCA_029593785.1 Cabassous unicinctus | reverse complement strand
GAATGGTACAGCCACTGTGGAGGACTGTTTGGCAGTTCCTAAAGAAGTTGAATATAGACTTGCCACGTGACCCTGCAATACCACTACTGGGTATATACCCAGAAGAACTGAGAGCAGTGACACGAACAGACATCTGCACACCGATGTTCATAGCAACATTATTCACCATTGCCAAAAGTTGGAAACAACCCAGGTGTCCCTCAACAGACGAATGGATAAACAAACTGTGGTCTATTCACACGATGGAATATTATGCAGCTGTAAGAAGAAATGAAGTCATGAAGCATATGGCAACATGGATGAACCTGGAGGACATTATGTTGAGCGAAGCAAGCCAGGCACAAAAGGACAAATACCGTATGATTGTGTTACTATGAACTAAATATATTGTGTAATCTCATGAAGTTAATAATTTGAATATGGGTCACCAGAAAATAGAATGAGGGTTAACTTGTGCAGAGTTGGTTAAAAGGATGTGTTAATCTTTGAAAATGAATAGAAAAGGTGAAAAGGTGAAAGCACCACATAGTGTTTGTAACTATGTGGGTATGACAGTGGTTTAAAGGGAAAGTCCAAGGTCATGTAAATTACTAAAAAGAAATTTAAAAACTGTAACATGGAACTGTATAGCATAGTAAAACCTCAGGTGAAATATGAATAAGGGTAATAAGACCGTTTTTCTTTGAAGCTGAACAAATGTATGTTAGCACTACAAGACGTTAATATCAGACCAAAAAAATATGCTAAGTGAAAGAAACCAGACACAAATTACTACATATTGTACGATTCCATTTATATAAAACGTAAATATAAGTCAATTTATAAAGGTGGAATTAGATTGGTGGTTATGTAGAGCTGGGGAAGGGCTGCTAAGGGGTGCGGAGTTTTTCTTTTCGGAGTAATGAAGTTACTCTAAAACTTTTCGTGTTGATGAGTGCACAACATTGTGATTACACTAAAAGCCAATGGCTGCTCACTTCGAATAGATTATGTGGTATGTGAATATATCTCAATAAAACTGCTAACTAACTAACTAAATAATTGTGCAAAAATAGCCAGAAATAGCAGCTATGTACAGCAGGGGAAGCAGAGAGAGACCGAGAGGTGAGGAATTTTCTTGTGTTTGTTTGTCTGTTTTTGTTTATTATTGTTATTGTTGAAATAATGAAAATGCTCTAGTGATGACAGAGGAGATGAATGCACAACTATGTGATTATACCGCATACCACTGATTGTACACTCTGGATGAACTGTATGCTTTATTAATATGTATCAATAAAAGTGATTTTTTTAAAGCCCTAAAACAATCTTAACAAGTAATCAAATGAAAGGACACGCAACTGAATCTAATGCAATCGAAGGGCTCCCCACCCACAGGAATGGATTAGTTCAAGAACATAATCTTTTTCTTTTTGGGATTCATAAAAGAGCTTCAAACCATCATTGGTGTAAAAATTCAATTATATGCTACTTAGAAGAAACACACTTTAAGAAAATACAGAAATGTTGAATGTGAAGGGCGGATGACAGACATACCAGACAAGTGCTAGCCAAAAGAAAGTCAGTGTGGCGATATTCCTATCCACACAATAGACTTTAAGGCCAAAAAAAAAAGCATTATTAGGGATAAGAAGGACGCAGGTTACCAGGTAGACTCTAAGCACCTGAGAATAGAGCCTCAAAATACAAAAGACAGGAATAAACAAAATTACAAGTAGAAAATGGCGGCTCCTGACCACAGCGAGATCGGAACATGCTTGTGGCAGCCACCCTCCACCCTGATCCCCCGGGGCCCCTGCCTCCCAGTAGCCACAGCCTCGTGTCGTCTTCTCCCACGTTGGATCAGGGTCTGTTTGAGCGACGATACAATACGGCGGAGTGATGGCGAGCCACTGTCCCAAGGCTAGGTCATAAAGACGGGTGGCTCTGCCTTGCTCTCTTGGGTCACTCGTGCTGGGGGTCATCAGGTGCCTACAGAGACACCCACGTGGCCTCCAGCCAATGGCCACATGTGCGCCGTCTTGGCAGTGTCTTCCCCACCCCTGGTCAAGTGTCCAGTGCAGCCTCAGGCCCAGCCGGCCTCTGACTGCGACCTCATGAGACGGCCTAAGCCACAGCCTCCCAGCCATGCTGCACCTGGGTGTCTGACCCTCAGAACCTGGGAGGTGACTGATGAGGGATGGCTTTTATTTTTTAAAGAAAGATAAAATTGTGACTTTCATACAGATATAAAATGAACCTGTGTTCAAGATTTTATTTAACTTATTATTGATGAGGAACTGGTGAGATGCTATAACCATTTCTAAAGAGAATCCCAAGAACAAACACATTTGTAGGCCAGGAACATTGAAATGCGTGTGCCATGGGAAGCGGCTGTGGCTCAATTGATTGGGCTCCTGTTTACCATATGGGAGGCCCCGGGTTCGATTCCCAGGGCCTCCAAGGCAAGCTGGTCCGTGCGGCGTGGAGAGCTGATGGCCCGCGCGGTGCGGTGAGCTGGTGCAGCAAGATGACGCAACAAAGGGAGACAAGCAGACATAGAAAAACACACAGCAAATGGACACAGCGAGCACAAGCCGCAAGGGGGGATAAATAAATAAATCTAAAAAAAAAAAAAGAAATGCATGTGCCAATGGAGACACAACTCTTTTTCTCATGGGCAGGGCTTCCCTCCACAAGGCAGAAATTCATTTCCATGTCTACAAACAAGAATGATTTTTCATTGTTCTTAGTTATCTACAGCGTATAGAGTTGTGAAATAGCTCAAAGGCAATGACAGTCTAGAATCAGATGACTCAGGAAGGGTGTGCTCTAGAATAAGATCAGGAACCCTTCCCTGTAAAGGGCCAGAATGTCAATTTTTCAGGGTCTCTGAGCCATATGGTCTCTGTTGAAACTGTTCAACTCTGCCATTGTAGCAAGAGATTAGCCATAAGCAGTATTTAAACACATAAGTGTGGTGGCTCTGTCTCAATAAAACTTTATTCGTTGACACCGAAATTTGAATTTCATGTAACAGACACATGTCATGAGGTAGTACTCTTAAATATTCACAATCATATAAATACGACAACGCTCTTAGTTTGCGGGTCGTGCAGAGATGGCGGCAGTCCAGATTTGGCCCATGAGTCATACTTGCCCACCTCTTTTCTAAACGGTGCACAGTTTCCTACTGAAGCACCCTTTCCTCCTACATAGTAAACGTTTACTGTTTAAGGTCTTAGAATAATTTGATATGCACACTAGATGATGGATAATCAATAAAATGATAGATCAAACAGGCAAAAATGTTTTAAGCACTTAGATCTGGACAAAATTAACAAGCTTTATTTAATGGGTGTATATAAAATACTGCATGTAACAATTAGAGAATGTAATTCTTTTCAAACACATGTGGAATATTTATAAAAATTAATGATTAGACAACCAGCAAGACGGTAGCAGAGTAAGGCGCTCCTAGAGTCAGCTAGTAATCACCAGAGCTATCTAGAGCACTTGCCTGGGGACTCCAGGAGACCAGAGGTGCATCCTGCAACATCCCTGAAAGAATGGAGGGAGGAGACTGCCCATCTGCAGAGAAGATTTGTGAGTAGAGCTCTCCAAGCCATGGAAGCCAGTGCCTATCCTCCACTGGAGGCACAAGCTGCCTCGGGAGCTGTTCCGCAGCTGGAATTGGAAGCTCCACTTCCGCAAAACAGGGGAGGAAGAGACGGTTGGGCACCAACATCAGCTACTGATTAGGAAATTTGGCGGCCTAAAGAATAATCCTAAGAACTGCTGAAGTTTGAGCCTGTCCAACAGAAAGAGGGCGGTAGCTGCCATTTTAACTCTGCCCCTGGTACATGAGGAAGCGGGGCTGACTGAAAATCACAGTGCTGGTAGGGACCCGGTTCTTTCCATCCAGATCAGATTGCAGCTCTAGCCTAAGCCCCAGGCCCACCTCCTGCAGGGAGGAAGCTGGGGGAACCTGCACCAGCCTCTCTGGGAAAATACAGGTCACGCCACAGAGGCCAGTGATCATCCTGCTCTGGTGGCACAAGCCACCCCAGATGCTATTCTGTGGCTGGAATTGGAAGCTCCATCTCCCAAAAACAGGGGAGGAAGAGACTGTTGGCCACTGGCTTCAGCTACTGATTAGTAAATTTGGTGGGCTAAAGTATAACCCTAAAAACAGCTGAACTTTGAACCTGCCCAAGTCAGAAAGAGGCTGGTAGCTGCCATTTTGACTCCACCCCCAGCATGAGGGGAAGCCAGGCTGAGTGAAAATCACAGTGATGGTAGGGACTGGTTTCTTTCACCCAGATCAGCCTTCAGCCCTAGCCTAGGCTTCAGCCTCACCTCTAGCAGGGAGGAAGCTGGTGGGCCCTGCACCAGCCTCTCTGGGTAACTGCAGGTACATTCAGCTGGCACAGATTGAATAGTCAGAAGTCTACTGGGGAAACTGTGGTCATTTTGGACCCACACAGTGTAGACTGCTGCCCACACCTGCAGCTCCATTCCTGCCTCAGGCAGGGGAAAGAAAGGGGTGTGAAGCTTCATCAGTCTCTCTGGGCAACTACAGTCTAGGCCTGTGCAACTTGGATTACTACACACGGCTGTGGCTCTGTCCCTACCCCTGGGAAAGGAGAAAGTTGGGAGAAGCTTCATTGGTCCCTGGGGCAATGAGGGCAGCTTGAGCCTCCACAGCTTAGAGCACCAGCTACATCCTTGGCTCCTACTACACAACCAGCAAGGGAGAAAGGGCAGGAAGCCCTAAACTAAAGAGAGAAACTGCACCCAGAATAAATACATCTAGTAAGCCAGATGCCAAGACACCAACAAAAAATTACAATCCACACCAAGAAACAGGAAGACATGTCCCAGTTAAAGGAACAAGATAAGCCTGCAGATGACATAAAGGGGTTGAGACAACTAATCACAGATGTTCAAAAAAATCTCCTTAATAAACTCAATGAGATGACTAAAGAGATTAAGGGTATTAAGAAGACATTGGATGAGCACAAAGAAGAATTTGAAAGCATACATAGAAAAATAGCAGATCTTATGGGAATAAAGGCACAATAAATGAAATTAGAAATACACTGGAATCATATAATAGCAGATTTGAGGAGGCAGAAGAAAGGATTGGTGAGCTTGAAGAAATGGCCTCTGAAAGTGAACATACAAAAGAACAGATGAAGAAAAGAATGGAAAAACTTGAACAAGGTCTCAGGGAACTACATGACAGCAAGAGACATGCAAACATACGTGTCATGGGTGTCCCAGAAGGAGAAGGGAAGGGAAAAAGGGGAGAAGGAATATTTGAAGAAATAATAGTAGAAAATTTCCCAACCCTATTGAAGGACAGAGCTATCCATGTCCAAGGAGCACAATGTACTCCTATCCAAATATATCCAAACAGACCAACTCAGAGACACATACTAATCAGAATGTCAAATGCCAAAGACAAAGAGAGAATTCTGAGAGCAGCAAGAGAAAAGCAATGCATAACATATAAGGGATACCCAATAAGACTGAGTGCCGATTTCTCATCAGAAACCATGGAGGCAAGAAGACAGTGGTCTGATATATTAAGATACTGCAAGAGAAAAACTCCTAGCCAAAAATCTTATATCTGGCAAGATTGTCTTTCAAAAATGAGGGCGAATTTAGAATATTCACAGATAAACAGAAACAGAGAGTTTGTAACCAAGAGACTGGCTTTGCAGGAAATACTAAAGGGTGTGCTACAGCCTGAAAAGAAAAGACAGGAGAGAGAGGCCTGGAAGAGAGTCCACAAAGGAAGATTATATCAATAAAAGTTACAAAGTGTCAAAAGAGTGGTGAAAATAAAATATGACAGATAAAACCCAAATATTCAAGAATAAACTTAACCAACGATGTAAAGCATTTATATTCAGAAAACTACAACTCATTAAAAGAAATTTAAAAAGACCTAAATAATTGGAAGAACATTCAATGCTCACGGATTAGAAGACTAAATATCATTAAGATGTCAATTCTACTCAAATTGATATATGTATTCAATGCAATCCCAATAAAATTTCCACCAGCATTTAAAAAATAAATATAAAACACAATTATCAAATTTATTTGGAAGGGTAAGAGGCCCTGAATAGCCAGAAACCTCTTAAAAAGGAAAAGCAAAGTTGGACAACTCTCATTTTCAGACTTCTAGATACAGTAGTAAAAACAGCATGGTACTGGCATAAAGACAGACAAATAGACCAATGGAACTGAATTGATGGTTCAGGAACAGACCCTCACATCTATGGTCAAGTGGTTTTTGACAAGCCTGTCAAACCCACCCAGCTTGGGCAGAACAGTCCATTCAACAAATGGTGCTGAGAGAACCGGTATCCATAGCCAAAAGAAGGAAAAAGGACCCCTATCTCACACCTTATAAAAAAATTAACTCAAATATAAACCCAAATATAAAAGCAAGAACCATAAATCTTCTAGAAGAAAATGTAGAAAAACATCTTCAAGACCTGGTGGTAGGTGGTGGATTCTTAAAGGAGATGAGAGGAGGACTGAGATGGACTACTCATGTTTAATGTATGTAGAAGTTTTAATTGACTTTACTGTAAAAGTGTGGAAATGTATAGAGTTGATGGTAACACATTATAGTGAGTAACAGCTGGTTTATAAATGTGCATGTGGCTGAAAATGGTAGTCTAGGGATGTAAACATCAATTGACATAAAGCTAGAGAATAATCTAGGGACTGAATAGCACAGTAAACCCAGAGGTGGATGAGAACTGTGGTTGACGGTACAGATGCAAGAGTGTCCTTTGTGAGCTGGAGCAGATGTACATCACTATTGCAGGGTGGTGGGAGTGTGGAGAAGCCTGGGAAAAATGCAACTGGAGTGACCTATGGACTGTGGTTAAAAGTAATAAAGTAATATTCATGCATCTAAGCCAAAGATGTACTGTGTTGATAATGGGGGAGTATGGTAAAAGTATGCCAAATGTACGCTATGGACCTGATAATAATAGGATGATATTATCTCATAATCTGTAACAAATGTGCCACCACGGTGTGGTGTGTTGATAGAGGGGTGTTGTTTGGGAATTCTGCCCATGTGCATGATTGTTTTATAAGTTTACAACTTCTGTCATAAAAATATATTTTAAAAATAATAATAGGCTGGGTTGAGGGGGAAATACACCAAATGTAAGATAAGGACTATAGTTAGTAGTAAGATTTTGACAATATTCTTTCATAATTTGTAACAAATGCCTCATAATGCAAGGTGTTGGTGGTGGTTGATGTATGCGAACCCTGTGTGATGTGATGCATGTTTGCTTTGTGAGTTCACAACTTTTACTATACTTATTGTTTATGTATGTTCATGTAAAAATGATATAAAAAATAATAATAGGGCGGGTTGGGGGAAAATACTTTGGTTAGTAGTAGTATTTTGAGGATGCTCTTTAATCATTAGTTAAAAATGTTTCACAACAATGCAAGGTATTGATGGTAGGTGAGGTATGAGAGCCCTGTATGATGTTATGTATGTTTGTTTTGTAAGTTCACAACTATTACTATACACATACTGTTTATGTAGGTTTATGTATGAGTGATATACTTCAATAAATTAAAAAAAATTTTTTAATTAATCATTAAAAGCAAATCTGAACAAACACAAAAGAATCATATGGTCCATTTTCTCTGAACACAATGGAATAAAATTATTTACTGAATGTGAAAAGAAAGCCAATGCCCCCATATGTTTGGGAATTAATGCACTTCAAAATTCATGGCTCAAAGTAAAAATCACATAGGAAATTTAAAAGTATTTAGAACTGAACAACAAAATCAAAAAACTTTTATCAAAACATACAGGATGCAACTCAAGTGGTTCTTAGAGGCGCCTTCATAGCCTAAATTCACATATCAGAGACATGATCAAAGAGTAACAACGTCCTAGGAGAAATGAGCGAACCCAAAGAGGCAAAAGAACTAAAGAGAAGAGCAGAGATTAATGAAACAGAAGAAGAACACAGCAGAAAGGACCAGCAATTCTAAAGAAGAGTCTTTGAAAAGACAAAGGAAGATAAACTTACTTTTGGAGGAAAGCGCGGCAGGCGGTCCAGAGGAGAATGCGTGATCTGAAACTTAAAAAACACGCAGAATTCCAGCAAGTGAGTTGGGAGCTGAGAGGTCAAGGGCTCGAGCAGTTCTCCTGAGACAAATAATTCTGCATCAGGAATTTGTTCAACCGACAACAAAACAGTCAAAATAGAGAACGTTTCCTTCTCCACCAGCACCACTTGTGCTGCCCTTTTTCAGGCACCCCGGCTCCCCTCCTTCTCTGTCCCTCCCTAAGCCCTGGCAGCCAGTAACTTGTCCTCCATTCCTACCGTGTTGTCGCTTTGAGAAGGTTCTATAGAAGGACTCCTACAGTGTGCAGCTTTGGGGTCTGGCTTTTTCACTCGGCACGGTTCTCTGGAGAACCAGCCAGGTTGTGGTGCAGTGATAGCTCATTACTTCCCGTGGCTGAGTGGCACGTGTGCCTTCTGAAGGACAGCTGGGTGGGTTCCTTCTGAGCTCAGCTGTGGGCGATCAGGCAGATGGCTCGCCTCTCCCCTTTGGCCTGCTCTGCTGATTCCAGGCCCCAGCCTCTTCTTTCAGCCTCTTGGGGTTTCTCTTTCTGCAGTGCAGATGATCCTGGAGTCCTCTCTCACATGGGAAGGTAAAAGCTTACAGTTCTCTTTCTCTGTGTCTTTATGCATGTTTCTCCTGTTTATATAGGACTTAGGACTCCAGCAAGAGATCTGAGACCCAGCCTGGGTCACACCTCACTGAAGTGGTCCAATCAAGGGCCCCAACAGAATCCAGTCCAATCAAAGGTCCCCACACCCACAGGAATGGATAAACTCCAAGAACACAGTCTTTTCTGGGATTCACAAAAAGCTTCAAACTGTTACAGGTGCCCAGGAGGGTAATGGCATATTTAGTTTTATAAGAAAATGCCAAACTGTTTTCCAGAGCAACTATACCATTTCACATTCCCACCAAGATTGCATAAGTTTTTCTGCATCTTCACCAGCATTTTTATTTTGGCCACTCTGATGAGTATGTAGTGGTATGTCATTATGGTTTTAATTTGCATTTCCCTGGTGGCTAATGATGTTGAACATTTTTTCACATGCTTGTTTGCCATCCATAGATTAACTTTGGTGAAATGTCCCTTTATGTCTCTTGCCCATTTTCTAATTGGATGGTTGTTGTTATTTTAATGTTAAGATTTTTAATTAATTTTTTATTAGAGGAGTTTTAGGTTTACCAAAAAAATCATGCATAAAATACAGAATTCCTATATACCACTGTGATGGTTTGAAGCTGTGTATGGTCCCAGAAAAGTATAGTCTTAAAGTTAATCCATTCCTGTGGGTATAGATCCACTGTAAGCAGGATCTTTTGGTGAATAGGATTTTAAGTAAGATGTGACCCACCTCATTCAGGACTCTCACTGGAGCCCTTTATAAGAGAATGAAATTCAAAGAGAGAGAAAGCCATGGAAGCAAGACACTGAAAACAACACAACCCATAAGAGAAGGGAGAGACCAGCAGATGCTGCCATGTGCCTGGCCATGTGACAGAGTCCAGGACTACCAGCAGCTGGTCTTTGGGGAGAAAGCATTGCCTGATGATACTTTTTTTTTTAAAACAAATCAGTTTTATTGATATGTACATCCGAAGTGTACAAACAGTGCTATTTGGTGTAATCACATAGTTGTGCATTCATCACTTCTATCATTATTAGAGCACTAAATGTTAAAATAGCTTTATAATTGGGTAATGAGTAGAGGCGGAAAGAATTGTGAGGTGCTTGATAGAAAAGGCTTTGAAGAGACTGTTGGTAGAAACATGGATGCTAAGGGCACTTCTGATGGGGCCTTGGGCAGAAGTGATGAATGTGTCATTGCAAACTGGAAGAAAGGGGATCCTTGGTTTAAAGTGGCAGAGAATTTGGCAAAATTGAGTCCTGAGGTCAGATGAAGGGCAGAATTTGAAAATGGCGAGCCTGGATATTTAACTGAGATTTCCAGACTAAATGTGGACGTGCAGCCTGGCTTCTCCTGGCAGCTTATGGTAAAATGTGAGAGGAAAGGGATAAGTGAGAAATGAAATCCTGGGCACAAAGAAACCAGAAATTGATGGTTTGGAAAATTCTGAGCTTCTGGAAAAATAAGTCCCCAGAAAATAGTGCTTCATGTGAGGATTTAACGGAATGTGGAACCAGTCAGCCATTTCAGTGCAAGTCAGGGTTGGAAATGCAGTTATCCAGGAAGGATCTGTGGAAAGTCCTAGGGTCTGGGTGTTGGGACCCCTGTGTGCTACATGTGAAACCAACAAGTTTTTTGTGAGACCTGTAAGAACGGAACCACTGCCAGCCTGGACTAAAAGGGATAGAAAAGGGACAAACTGAAGGAAAAATGACTTCAAAGGCAGAACCGCGGAAGCGGAGGTCTAAACCGAAGACATCTTCTTGGGCCAAGAGAGCAGACCCATCCATGTGTCTGGAAAGGGTGACTCTGCCCTGGAGCTTGGAGAGGTCAGGCCTTCTGCCCCATTGCTCAGGAAGAGTGTTACAACCCCAGGTTTCTCAGGTGCCCGGGGGATTGCAGGGAGGCTGGCCACCACCCTGATGATTGAGGAGGGCGGAACTGAGAGTCTGGCCATCACCCCAATGCTTGAATATGTCGGAGCCTTCACCCCAGAATTTGGGGAGGGCATGGTCACTGCGTAAGTACATGCTGTTCCACCAGGCCCCAGGACAAGGCATTTCTCTATAGATGACTCTCGAACCTTGAAATCTAATAGAGCATGCCCTGCAAGCTTTGAATTGTTTGCGATCTGTGACCCCTGTTTTCCTTCCAATTTCTCCTTATGGAAATGGGGACATTTATCCTATGACTGACTTTCTTTTTGTATATTGGAAGCAGATAACTTGTTCCCTAAGTTTCACAGCTGGAGAGGCATTGTTGCCCAGGACAGAACACAAACGGCTTTTCGGATATTGTGATGGAATTAATGTACTTTGTATATGGGAAGAACATGTCTTTTTGGGGTCCAGAGGGGGGAGTGTGATGGTTTGAAGCTGTATGGACCTCAGAAAAGTATGTTCTTAAAGTTAATCCATTCCTGTGGGTGTGGACCCAATGTAAGTAGGATCTTTAGGTGAGTAGGATCAAAAGTGAAGCTGTGACCCATCTTAATGGAGTCCTTTATAAGAGAATGAAATTCAGACAGAGAGAGAAAGCCTCTGAAGCAGGAAGCTGGAGCAATGAAACCCGGGAGAGGAGGGAAAGACCAGCAGACACCGCCATGTGCCTTGCCATGTGACAGAGGCGTCCAGGAATGCCGGCAGCTGGTCTAGAGGTAGAAAGCATTGCCTGATGATGCCTTGATTTGGACAGTTTTTCTCAGCCTCAAAACTGAAACCTTCTAAATTAATAAATTCACGTTGTTGACAGCCAACCCATTTTGATGGCCGCGCAAACTAGAGCACCACCTATTATTAACACTTTGAATTAGTGTGGTATCTGTGTTACAATTGGTGAAAGCACATTTTTATGATCGT
This sequence comes from Cabassous unicinctus, assembly GCA_029593785.1. Lineage (NCBI taxonomy): Eukaryota > Metazoa > Chordata > Mammalia > Cingulata > Chlamyphoridae > Cabassous > Cabassous unicinctus. The sequence continues at coordinate 2,151 of JAQZBX010080886.1, read as the reverse complement.
TCCATTAACTATAGTCCATGGTTTACATTAGGGTTCACTGTTTGTGTTGTATGGTCTTATGGGTTTTTTTTTTTTAATTTTTATTCTAGCAACTTATATACAATATAAAATTTTCCCCTTTAACCACATCCAAATATATAACTCGGAGCTGTTAAATACATTCACAGTGCTATGCTAAATCACCACCATCCACTACTGAAGCCTGTCCAGCAGCCCAAATAGAAACTCTGAACAATCTAAGCCTTGATTCCCCATTCCCGCTCCCCACCCCAGTGCCTGATAAACTGTATTCTAGTTTCTGACTCTACGAATTTGCTTCTTCTAATTATTTCATATCAGTGAGATCATACATTTGTTACTTCTGAGTTTTGAAAGTTCATTAAGTATTCTACATACTAGCCCTCTGGTGGAAATGTACTTTGCAAATATTTTCTCCCAATCTATACCATATCTTTTCATCTTCTTAGCACAGTCTTTCACAGAACAAAATTTTAATTTTTGATTAAGTCCAGTTTATTGGTTTTTCCTTTGATGATGTTTTTGGTGTCAAGTGTCAGAACTCTTTACCTAACCCTAAAGCCCCGAAGCTTTTCTCCTCTGTTGTTCTTTTTTCCTGAGTTTTATAGTTTTTCATTTTGTGTTTGAGTCTGTGATCCATTTGGAGTCAATTTTTGTATAAGGCATGAGTCTGAAGTCAAGGCTCCCTATTCTGTCTATGGATGTCAATTGCGCCAGCACCATCTGCAGAAAAGGCCGCCCGTCCTTCACTGAATTGCTTCTGCACGTTTGTGTGGGTCTTTCCTTGTTCTCCATTCTGTTTCATTGATCTGTGTGTCTCTCCTTCCACCAGGCCCTCACACGCTTGTGTGAGGTACTAGTACTCTAGTACTCTAGTACTCTTGAGCACTAGAGCCATTTCATAAGTCTTGAAGTCAGGGACACTGATTCCTCCCACTTTATTCTTCTATTTCAAAAGAATATCTCAGCTATTTTGGTTCCTTTGTCTTTCCTTATCAATTTTAGAATAGTCTTGTCTATATCTACAAAAAGTCTTGCAGGGATTTTGATAGGAATGGCCTTAAACCTGTATATCAATTTTTAGAGTATTGACATCTGTACTAAATTGAGTCTTCTAATCTACAAACATGACGTCTCTCCATTTTTATAGGGATTCTTTTATTGTTTTCATCACCATTCTGTAGTTATAGCATTCAAGTCCTGTATATGTTTTATTGGATTTACACCTAGATATTTCATTTTTTCTCAGTGATTGTAAATGGTATTGCATTTTCAATTTCAGTGACCTTGTGTTCATTGCTGGTACAGAGAAATACAATAGACTTCTGTATGTTTATCTCTTATGTTCTGTGACCTTGCTGAATTCAGTAATTCATTCTAGGAAGTGTTTTTATAAATTCTTTGAGATTTTCTACACAGACAATAAAATCATCTGCAAATAGGGGAAGTTTTATTTCTTCCTTTCAATCTATATGCCTTTTATTTACTTTTCTTGCCTTATTGCACTGGCTGGAACTACCAGTACTATGTTCCATAAGAGTGGTAGGAGCAGACATCCTTGCCTTGCTCTCAATCCTGGGAAGAATACATTCAGCCTTTCACCATTAATTAGTATGATGTTTCTATAAGTTTTTATAGATACTCTTTATGACATTGAGGAAGTTCCCTCTATTCTTATTTTTCTGAGAGTTTTTATCATTACTAGCTGTTGAATTTTATCAAATATTTTTCTGCATCAATAGAAATGACTATGTGGATTTTCTTCTTTAGCCTTTTAGTACGGTAGATGACATTCATTGGTTTCCAAATATTGAACCCATCTTGTATCCCTGGAATAAATCCCGCTTGGTCATGTTGGCTAATTATTTTTATATATTGCTGAATTCACCTATTTATGAGGTCTGTAGTTCCCTCTTTTGGGCACTGTCTCTGTCTGGTTTGCATATCGGGGTAATTCTAGCTTCATGAAACAAATAGGGCATATTTCCTCCTCTTCTATTTTCTGGAACATATTGTGTAGAACTGGCGTTAATTCTTCTTTAAGGAATTGGTAGAAGCCATCTGTGCCTGGAGATTTCTGCGTGAGACACAAAACAGGATGTTCGTAAAAAAAAAAAAAACAACGTGGGATGC
>JAQZBX010080885.1:0-13755 GCA_029593785.1 Cabassous unicinctus | reverse complement strand
AAAAAAAAAAAAAAAAAAAGCCTGCAGAGAAGAGGGACCCAGCCTTTAAGGGATCAGGGGGAAGAAATGGAAATGGCTCCTGTAAAGCTCCGTAGAGAGAACACCCTCTGAACTCTTCCATACTGATGCAGAAGGTCCAGGAATGGCGCCCAGGATGGAACGGAACCTCTAAGGGAGACAGAGCTCACAGAAGGGGCAAGCGAGGCTGCAGAATCAGGGTGTGCGTCCGAGCCTAGACAAGCAAGGGAGCCACTAAATGTGGGATCAGAAGGGCCAGCCCCAGAGAAGACACCTGCCCTGCTACCCACTGTGGCGCAGGGCCATCCTCCATGGGCTTCTGCACAGCCTGGGTCCTTCCATGGGCCTGGAAGATGCACTTAGCATGGAACCCTCAGGTGACTAGTGACTAGTTTGGCCTGGAGATTAGAGGTGGTGCCCTGGATATAGGGCTCACAAAAAAGGGAGGAACCCGCTCCACCCAATAAAGAAAGAAAATGGGTCTAGTTTAATCGGCAGCCTCTGCGGGGTGAGCTGGAAAAGCCCGGTTCCCAGGCCCACGGGCTGCAGGTCGGCACTGGGATGGCGGCAAGCTTGCCGATGCACAGCCACCCCGAGCAGCCTCTCCCTGGCACCCGCCCTGGGCCTCGTCTAATTCCATTTGCCATCATAGCAGCCCCCTCTGGGCCTCAGTGCCGCCATCTGCACAAAGGAGGGCTGGGCCAGGCCCTCTCTATGGGATCCTGCGGTCGGTCCAGGACTCCACGAAGAACGGACGCCCTCTGGCTTGGCCGGGCCGAGCGCACACAGAAGCCTGCCCTGGCCCTCTGAGGCCGGCCGGGGACGGGGCAGATGGTCCGGGCACCGCCTACCTCCACCTCACACTCATACTCAGAGGCATCGAGCAGAGTGACCCGGCAGATGGCACTCTTGTATTTCTTGGCAATCTTCTGGGGCGATTTCTGGGCCTTGCTGGGCGTGGTCCTCTCGGACAGGCCATCAGCCTCCCCATAGTCCTTCTCCTCCATGTCTAGGCTCTGTAGGTCCAACCAAGGGAAGAATTTGGTCAGAGTTTGAAGCTGTGGCCTTTCATACAAACGAGAAGTAGTAAGAAGGCAGCAGGGCTGAGAGGGTCCCCAAACGAGAGCCACTGGCCTGCCAACAGCATCCCAGGGAGCCCAGGTCAGCAGGTCTGTGGTGGTGTATCCAGAAGGGAGGAGGGCCTGAGTTTCCATGTGCTATGGGGGGAGGCCCAGCAAGGGGCCCATTTCTCACCAGCAGGCAGCTCTGCAGGTGGGGAGCACCCCAGAAACCCAAACCAGCCAGCGGCCAGAGGGGTCCTGGCTCCCCAGAATGGGGCGTGAGTTCTCAGAGCGTCCATCCTGTCTCCTTTTTCTCTGCTCTGGCGCTGCGTCTAGCGCGAGGCTGGGAGCTTGAGGGCTGGGGCTAACTCTGCCACTGACTCCCTCAAAGTCCCTGCCCCTCTCTGGGCCCATCTGTGAATTAAGGGAGGTGGGCTCCTAGACCTCAGGGCCCCGGGAGCTTTAAGGTGAAGCATTGTGCTCTGGGTTTATGCTGGGCTTGCCAAGCTGGAATGGAAAGGCTCATGGGGTAAGGAAGAAAAGTTGAAAGGGTTTTGGAAATCATCTGTGTCTCTTTATGACAATGTGATTTTAGGTACCTCACTTCATCCTGCTGAGCCTCAGTTTCCCCAAGTATAAAATGGGGACGTGAATGGCCAGGTGCGGTGGCCCTGGCTGGGTAGGAGGAGGGATGCCCCGGCCAAGCAGGCTCTGACGCGGGGCTGCTGTGGTGCAGGGTCTCTGGCCACATACCTGTTCAGCAGGCCGCGTGTCCTGCTGGGGCGGCTGCTTCTCATTGGAGTTGGCCTCTGGGTGGCCGTGGCCGGGGGGGGTCACGGGGGTGGTCACAGCAGCAGCGGCCTCGGGCTGCTGCGGGGCCTCCTCCTGAGCCTTCTTCACCTCAGAATCGGGACCTGTCTCTGTTGTCATGGTGACCAGCACGCCTGCATTGGCATGAAGGAGAGCATGTGACAGGGGAGAGGGACAGCGATGGCATAACGGAGCGAGAGGGGCAGGAACCACACGCGGAGAGAGACAGATGGAGACAAATGGACAAAGAGCCACAGATAGAAGGAGGGAGGGCAGGAGGGACAGAGGACTTGGGGACCGGGAGAGAGTCCTGAGAAGTGAGGAGTTAGTGACAGCAGCCACAGTTCCTAGGGACAGTGAGTGTCTCCAGGGAGCTCCTCTCCCAGGTGCACAAGGGGTGGCCAGAGAGCACTTCCAGCAGGACCCGCGTCCCCTACAACCACAATGCCTGACCCAGAATAGCCTCAGTAGACGCTGGAAGGACCGAACTCAACCAAGAGAACAGAGCCTTGGGCTCCAGGCCCTTTCTGCACTGGACAAGCCTCTCTACTCTCCAACCCTCAATAGCTGCCGCCCCGCTGAACGCACAGGGATGTTGTACGATGGATCCAGTGGGATAATGACATGAAAAGATTTAAAAATGCACAGCCCTAATGGTAGAAAACTCAGGAGAACCGGGAGCAGGCCACATAGGTAGCCGTGTCGCGTCACCTCTCTGGGACTCATCCAAAAAGTGAGAGACTTAGAGAAATTATCCCTGGAACAGTCTAGTCTTATCATTTTCCCCTCAGAGTGGGAAATGAAAAGATTTCAGAGAAAATCAAGAACACATTGCCTAGCTAATCTGTGGGGATAAACAAGTTGGAGAGAGAAAGGGAGAGAGAGAATGGCAAGATTCCATTGTTATTAAGCAAAATGATCATCTCAGCAATATATTAAGTACACATGTAGTGAAAGAGCTGAAAGGCTACTCATCACCCACTGTTAATAGAGGCTAATAATTCAGAAGCGGATAAAGAAACAAGAAATTTCTGTGGGGATAGTGTGGGGAAAGAGAGGGGGCAACATTTTTTTACTTTGCACACTTCAGAACTACTTGCGTCTTTTTAAATGAGCATCTATATTTTTTTCATCAACAATTTTTTTTTTTAAAGGGCAAAAGCACCCATCCCTGGCCCCTCTCAATGGATCCTCAGGAAAGAGTTTAGAGCAGAAACTGGGGGAAACAAAGAGAGGGGGGCAGGAACCCTCACTCCTGAGTCTAGTCTTTCTCCTGTATCTATCATATTAAATGAGAAAGATCCAGACTAGATCGGGGCTAGTCCTCTTTCCCCACTTCTCATCCTCCATGGGAGGGCTCCAATGAGCAAAACAGACAGACACTGGATCCCCCCTGGTACCCCGGGCTACCCCCTGGAGACTGCAGGCCCTCCAGCCCCCACACCACACCTCCTTTTATTCTTCAGTTCCTCTCCCTGCGTTCCAGTGCTGCCAGCTCCGTTCAAAGGAAAGAGCACAGGGCCAAAGTCAGGGGCCTTGAGTGCCCCTCAGCCACATGAGAGCTCTAGGGCCCTGGGCAAGTCGCAAATGTTCTCCGTCCCCATAGAGTGGACAGTGAGTAGAGGCTTTATAGACGGGAGCCTGGTATAAAGAAGAGGCTGCCACTAAGGAGCAGGGCCAGGAGGGAGGCCATGCCCACGGCCTCATCCTCCCCCAGAAACGCTTTCCACTCATGCAGTAACCGGATGTTATAGGTACAACATAAAGCCCTAGTGAAATAAAGGCTTCTGGGTGCTTATGTGACAATAAGTGCCGACCTGTGGCAGGACGCAAAGCCACAAGAGCTGGTCTAGAGGCGTCCACAGCTTGGTAAGAGCCAAGCTGAGGCTGCACTGCCGGGCTCCAGTATAGCAGCCACTGTGCTATGTAAGGTCCACAGGCAAGAACGCTTAAAATAAGTAAGTACTTAATTTTGCTAAAAAGGAAAGAAAAATAAATAAAAGACTCCACAGACTATCTGTATGTTTTCTGCTGTAGAAGCAGAAACCACATGGCATTCATGGGCCAAGCAGCCGAGGCTCTGCCGCCTCCACTCTCCCCTCTGCTCCAGATGGCCCAGCTCGTACTCTGGGAACCTCTTCCAGGCCTCAGTCTCCATGGAACTAGCCAGGAGAGCCACCTTCAATAAATAGGCCAGTCTTCCCCGGGTCTCCAGCAGGGCCTCCTGGCAGCAAAGGCCTCGCAGTGCCAGAACCACAGACGAGAGGAGCGGAAGGGTCTTCTGCGATAATTAAATCCTCTCCTTCTCTTTTACAGGTGAGACCCGGAGAGCACAGGAGGCTTGAGCGACAGCGTGTCCTCCCACAGGCCTTCCCTGCTCCTCCCACCCCCTCCCCTCCCACCCGGCCTCCTGACTCCCGGTCCATTATTCTTTCCACGGTGCTTTGCTGCCTCAAGCAAACCCCAACAGAATCCCCTCGGAGGAGAAAGCACTGAGGCCCAGGCTGAAAGCCAAGGAGCTGGCATGAGCCCCCACAGAATGCATGACCAGGGCCTGGTTACATAGAAGATGGCTCATGCGCGCCACAGAATAAAGATGATGGTGCAAAACAATAAAAAGCAAACAGACAAAACACGATGGTGCAGAAACCGTCCTCGAGGGGCGACGGGGAGTTATGGCTTCCTGGGTACCAAGTTTCTGTGGTGGAAAGTTTAGGAACTAGACAGTGGTGACCGAAGCACAGCATTGTGAATGTAACTAATGCTGCGGAACTGCACACTGAAAAATGGCTAACAGGGAAAATTTTATGTTATATATATTTTACTGCAATTTATTAAAATGGCATGGAAAAATATCTGAGTGAAAAAGCACGGTACGAAACAGTTTGAATAGGTTGACCCGATTTTGATTAACACATGCACACAAACACACAAAACACAAAGACACACATAGAGAAAAGCCAGCCAAGTATTAACTGCGGTTATTTCTGGGTGGCAGGAGTAGAGTCTACTTTTCCTCTTACTGTTTAGCTGTAGTTCTTGATTTTTCTACTATACTTGGAGATTCCTTGAATGATTTAAAAAAAAAAAACACTAGAGGTTAAAAAATAAATTTTTTTCATGAATGAGAGAGAGAAATAACATTATTATTTTTTAAACCTATGAGGAAATTCTTCTTTTGTTCACGAGTTTGGGGACAACAGCGTGGTTCCCTCACTAGGCCACAGAAAGCCTGCTCTTGGCTTCTGCCCAGGCCCTGGGACAGCACAGCCTGACAGGCCCGATGGTGGCCAGGCTGGCCATCCTAGGGGGCCTGGGGAGGGTGCGTCTCTCCCGGAAACAGCTCAACACCCAGCAGGTTTGCCAGCCTAAGTTTCAGCCTCTCAGATGTGAGGAGGCCTGGGGGCTTAGTGCCCCCAGAGTTACCAAGGCTGGGGGGCGGGTGGGAAAGGGGCATACAGAGGTGGGGTTAGGTGTGGAAAAAAAGGGAAAATTTAGTCAGGGGATGGCGGGAAGGACTTTGGGGCTGAGTCACCACATGGGCAAAGGCCCAGAGGAGAGAACAAGTGGGGTTGTGCAGGTGACAGAAGACCTCGAAATCCTGACACCCTAGAATGCCCAGCCTGTGCAGCCTGGCGGGAGGGACAGGTTTGAGTCGGGGAGGGGTGAAGGAGCTGGTGCTGGTACAGGCAGCCTTGCAGAGCCAGAGTCATTCTCAGAGGGCCGCTGCAGGCCCGGCCCAGGCCGGGGACGACACACAGCCATCGCACGGACCCCTGGCGGGGCAGCCGGGCAGGGACCCTCTGCTCAGAGGCTCAAGACCTGGACCCAACGCCCCGCTCCCACATTTCCTTGCTCTGCGGCCTTGGCAAGTGACTTCACTTCCCTGAGCCTCAGTTGCCTCTTGTATAAACTGGAACTACTCTTCCCTCGCTCACAGGGTAGGGATGGAGACTCCGAAAAATAACATGCAGAGAGCACTCAGCCTGATACGCACCCAATAAAACGACCCTGAGATATAGGGCCTATAATTAGAGGCTGCGATGGGGAGCCGCAGTGAGGAGTGGCGGGAGAACCCGGAGTTCAGCTGTGCCCGGCCAGAATGGATGGAGAAAGATGTTCTGACAGACGCCAGCAGGGCCAGGCTGATGACACTAACTCATAACCAACAGAATCCATGGGATTAGAAAAGGGTAAGGTCAGCCAGACAAGTAAATGCTGACAGTGCCTGCACCAGCCCTGTCTGGAGAGAGGGCCCCGTCGGGCCCGGGGTGCTCGCCTGACCCGGGCTGGGGCTGGCCCAGCAGGCTGTCAGCATCTCATGCTCTTCAACAGTGCAGATGCCATCTGGCTCCCCGGCTCGTCTTCCAGGGCACAGGGCAGCCTTCCCAGGCCGTGGTTTTCTATCTGGTGGCCTGCAGGGAGTGGGTGTCCTCGTCCAGCTGAGGCAGTATCCACTTGGCCTGGCAGTTATACCACGCATTAAAAATTAATCAACGGGCATCTGGTTTATATATCAGACTCTCCAACCAAGGTTAATATGAGTCAGCATCTCTGAGTTCCAGTAACTCAGATTTGTTCCTTTTTCTCCATCCTCACGTCCACTCCCCAGGTCCAAGCCACTATCAATCCGTACCTGGATGGCTGCCTCAGCTTCCTCCGTGGTCTCTGTGTGGCCAATCGGGTCCTCCTAGTGTTGATTTTCCATAGAGCAGTCACAAGGATCTATTCAAAACCCCAAATGGGTGCCTTCTTTAAAACCTCCAGTGGCTTTCCATTAAAATAAAATATAAACTCCTTATCAAAGCTACAGATCCTTGCATGACATGGCCCTGCCCATCTCTCCAGCCTCAGCTCCCACCACTGTCACTTGTGAGCCTGTCCCACTGGCTTTCTGTCTATTCCTGAACCTTGCCAGGCTCCTGCCAGCCTGGGGGCTTCGTCTTTACTGCTCCGTTTAGGTAGACAGTGAGCTGGTCCCGTCCCTCAGCATGGCGACTCTCACCCTTCAGATCTCACCCTACACGCCCTTTGACCACCCTGTCTAAAAGTGGGTCCTAAAAAATGATAATAATAAATTTTTTTTAAAAGTGGGTCCTTCCCCTTATGTTTTTTTTGTTTTTGTTTTTTTTTCTGGTCACAGCACACTGGGGTTTTTTCATAGCAGTTGTCAAAAACTGAAACCATCTTTTATTGATTGATTTGCTTACTTGTTTCTATTTCTCCTCTAGAATATAAACTCTAAAATAGGGAACTTTACCTACCTCATTCGCATTGATCCCCAAGGCTTAGCACTGCCCTTGGGAAACAATGCAGCTAACAACTATAGAGTTTGCTATTTGCCAGGCACTGAGCTAATCCCTTCACATCAATTAACTCATTTAATCCTCATAATAATCTCTACGGTAGGTACTCTTATCTCCATTTTACAAAAGGAGAAACCAAAGCACAGAGAAGTCAGGTAATTTTCCCAAGGTCAAACAGCTAGGAAATGGCAGGGCCAGGATTCAAACCAGGGAGTCTGGCATCAGATGGATGGGTAGATAGCAAAATGGATGAGGGGTAGATGGAACACCAGCGAGACAACCTCTAAGTCTACCCAGGTGGGAGCAGGGACCTGGCTGCATTCACCTTGGGAGGCTTTCTGGCTACCAGCCAGCCAGCTTCTCTTGAGGACATGAGACCTTAAGCACCTGACTTTTCCACTCAAGCTCCTGGAATTATCATCCTTACTTTGCCAATGAGAACACACAGCCTCCAAGATGCACACTGATTTGCCCAAGGTCGTAAAAGTGGGCCGGGGCTTTCTGACTCCAGAGCCCTTCCCACTACACGTTTCAGCAGCCCTAGGAGCTCGCCCTGTACTAATTTCTCCCAAGGGTGAGAGTGGCCGAGGAAAGACTTGCCAAGACTGAAGACAAATAGATTGGGGAAGAGCCCTGAACTCAGAATCGGGACCACTCCTTTGTGTTTCAGCGCTGCCGCTTCCTACGATGGGCCTTGGGCAAGTCACTTTGCCTTTCTGAGCCTCAGTTTCCTCATTTGTCAAACAGGGACAAGAGTCCCTGTCCTCCCACTTCAGAGTTGCACCATGTAGATAAAGGATATTACACAGAATGAAAGGACTTTGAAACAGGAAAGTTAAAGTCATGCTCAAGACAAAGGAGAGTAAGTGGTGTATGTTTATGACACGTAGAAGAGAAGCATGTCTTTGCACACATGTGTGGCCGTGGATCAACACAAAGGCACACACAGCCACGGGAGTCCACGGTCAAGAACAATCACTCCCTAAACAGCAAGGCTGTTTTTCCTAAAACTTGGACACTGATGACTTTTGCCCAGGTGTTCTTCGGAATTCTGAGACAGGTGACAGAAGAGGTAGTGGTAGGAAGGAGCAGAGAGAGAGAGTGAAATGGGAAGAGTGTGGGAGACACCGAAACACCCAGAGAATGCCAGACAGAAAGAGGGACCGTTTTGTTTCAAATGATGTTTTCAATAATCACAGTTACCAAGATAACGTCTCTTTCTTTCTTGGGAAGCCAGGGGACATATCTCCCCCAACCCCCGGACGAGCCCAAGTCCTCAACCTCTCTGTGAATCAGTTTCTTCATCTGTAAACTCATGACGACAATCCTGCATACCACACAGGTTTACTGTGAACACTGAATGAGCTCATGTACGTAAAGACCTTCACACGCGGTTTAGGCTCAGGAAATATTAGATGTTCTAATCTTTATCATTATTAAGTCTGAAATGCTGAAATGTTAACAATAGCTTTCCCTCAGGAAAGGAATTACAGACTTTTTTTTCCCCTTTTAGGGATTCTCTGAATCTTCCCATTTTTTTCTACTATGAACCTGTATTAATTTTGGAATCATAATAGAAAAAAAAAAAAAAAGGATTAGAAGAGAAAACAGAGCCTGGTTAGGCTTATTCTTCCTCTCTCAGTCATTGGAGATGTTCCTTCCCACGAGGATTTCCCCAGGATGGAACATTCACTTCCTCAAGTGACAAGCTCTGGACCGATGTGAATGAAATGCCTGCCTGGGGAGGGGGCAGGCTGAGACCGGCCCCTGGGGCTGTGCCTCCCCTGCAGCCAGGCCTAGAGCAGCCTCTCGGCCACCAGAGCCACCCGATGGAGGCAGAGGGAGCTAAACGGGAGCTGGGACCAGCAGTTATTTCTACTGCTATTCAGGTCTGTAGGTGCCAGAGAGGAGATGGCAATTTGTCAGAGGCTTGCGGTACCCATGGGTACCGCATTAAATAAAACCTGGCTCCTTGCCCAAAGGTTTCACATGCCACCGCAGAGCCACGGGCTGATGTGCAGTTGTGGGCTGGGGGCCACGTGACACACCCAGAACTGCAGAGTAACAGCATCAAGAAAGAGAAATGCCTCCCGCTTGGACCACACTGATGACTGTGCAGGTGGCGGGTGTCTCTGGGCTTTACCTCATTTGCACGCACAAGGGCCACACCGGGTGGGTGGCTTACTCCCCAGGTCGGCTCGGCCGCCCAAGGTCACACAGCTAGCCAGTTCAAGTGGAGCCAGGTGTGCTGGCTCGCAGTCCAGTGCTCTTCCCCCTCAATCCTGCCACGGCCCACACAGCCCGTGACCTCCAGCTTACTGTCAACCATGTAACCAAAGCTACCGTTGCTCTGGATATAGAAACATCAACAGCACGATCAACCCCTCCCACGCGCAGGGTGCTTTCCGGCTTTAAAAGTCCCTTTACAATGATCATTTCTCTTGGACCTCACTGCTCAGACCTTCGTGAGAAGACACCTGGGACAGCGGTGACACGCACAGGCTTTGCAGCCAGAGCTTGAATCCTGGCTCTGCTGGCTTGGTGACCGTGGGCAAGTTACTTAACCTCTCTGCGCACCAGTGTGAGTTTATAAAATGAAAATACATGGTTCAAAGGAATTTAGTGAGAATCAAACAAGAGAGTGCACACGGAGCGCTCTCTAGCACAGTGTTTGACGGGTAATAGACGCCCCGTAAGTGGCGGTGATGGTTCTGACCAGTAAGGCTGTCACTGCTACACAGATGGACAAACTGAGGTCCAGAGAAACTAAAGAACTTGTCCAGGGACACCCGGGGAGTAAGCAGCAGCCAAAGCCAAGGCAGCGGCTTACAGTGTCCAAACCAGAATTGGAAAATATCACAGTGAGCCCCGTACTGGGTGAGTGAAAGGCGAATCTCTGGGACATCCCCACCCTTTGAGGGGGACAGGGCCAGGGCATTCTGAGAGCAGGCCAGCCCTCAGTGTCCTTGTCACCTCAGACTCCACTGGAAGGGAGGAAGGGAGAGGGAAAGGGAAGGGAGATGCAGAGTACCTCAGCTCTCACAGGTTCTGACGTTCTTTCACTTGCTTTTCATTCATTATTTAAACATTATTATAGATCGTTGTCCGCATTCTTTGGAAGAGAGTAAAACTGGAAACAACTTTAAATGACCATCAACAGGGGATTGGCCAAATTCACTCAGATTTATCCATAAAAATTAAAAAAAAAAAAAAACTAATCACATACTTATTGTGAAAATGGCTGAGATAGATTTCATATGTACTGACATGGAAAGATGTTGACAGAGTTAAATGAAAACCACAAGTTGTAAGACAATATGCAATGCATGGCCCCACTCTGGTTTGCACATGTTTATGCAGACACAGCAAATAGCCGGGATGGAGACACACCGCACTGCTCTCACTGCTTACTTCTGGAGGGTAGAATTGTGGTTGCGGAGCCCAGAGGAGATTTTAATTCTGAATTATTTGAATTTTTCACGTATTTCTTTTGTAATTAAAACTAAGGAAAAAATAAATATACTGTTTAAGCAAGATTTGTTTTTAATCAGTCATATTTACTTCCCATAATACCTGCTGGAATTCTATCTCTGCCTGTTCCCTTCCAATCTCTGTGCACGTACATACCTAATTTTACATCACTGTAATCTGAGTGCTCATAGTTTTATGGGCTTTTTTTTTTTTTTCATTTAACATGAATTATATCAGAAATATTTCCATGTTAGCACATCCTCTTTATCATCCTAGTTAATGTTTATGGGGTCCTTTACTATGTCCTAGTTACCATGTCTTTAACTGGTTTAGTCTTGATAACAAGCCTAAAGGCAGGAACTTTTATTATCCATATTACAGATGGGAAAACTGAGGCTTAAAAGATTAATTTGCCAAGGCCTCGCAGCTAGTAAGAGAAGAAACAAGACTTATGCCCTAGTCTGCAAGCACCCCCAGTCCACGCTGGGAAGCTCTCCACTCTCTGACCCTTGTAGATACTGAGCGGCGAGGTGAGAAGGATGTGGCAGATGAGGATGAGGCGGCCCAGGTCCTTCCTGGGTCTGTCTTACTACCTGCGTGTCTTTCTTTTGGCAAGTCGCTTTTTCTCTGCGTTGTTCACTCAATCACCTTTTCCCTCAACAAGCATTTGCAAATCATGTACTAGAGGCTGAGACAGAACAACGAATAAAACATGAACCCTGCCCTCCAGGTGATGATAGTCTAGCCTCAATTTCTTCTGGCACGGGAAGGATCTCACGCCTGCCCCACCCCTGGCACGGGGTGGTCAAAAGCACAGAATGAAGCCAAGGATGCAAACGAGCTTTGCAAGTGCCCCACTCCCTAGGCTGCAGGGATGAGTGTTTCTGTAGCAGTTGACGGCTACATATTATTTTATTCAAAGGATGTTCCAAAATGTACTCAATCATCTTCTTATTGTTGGACACTTAGTCCAAATTTGCTGCTATTATAGAGAAAGCTCTGGCGGGGATTCATCCAAAGGAAATAATTCAAAAGAAAGAAAAAGCCAGATGCACAAAGAAGATGCTGCAGAGAGCACCCCTCATCTCAAACTCACCAGGCCTCAAAGTGAATTCCGACCTCTGTGGCTTCCCTACTCCAAGCTGCTCCTCCCTCCTCCAAGCCCACACAGCTTTCCCTGCAAGGTCACAGTCCATCCCTTCCTTTTGGTTCATACAGCTGCCAGGGGGACCCTTCTATAAAACACAGTTGCGTCATATCCCTCATTAGACCAAAACCTCCACAAAGGTTCCAGGAGCCTCCAAGCTCAAGTCAAGTTGAAACGCCTTAGCCTGACATTTAAGAGACCAGGAAGGGGCGAGAGAAGCAATGTTTACTGAGTCCAGGGATGTTCCAGCACCACGGTGACCTTTACGAGATAGATGAGTTCACCACACTTTACAGAAGAGGAAACCGAGGCTCAGGCAAGCTGAGGGTCTTGCCCAAGGCCACATGGCTAGCCTACTGCAGTGCTGGGACTAGAACCTAGGTCTGGGGGATTCCAGAGCTTCATTGAAGACCCCAACACAACATGACTCAGAGTCCCCTCCCAGTTTCCCTGCCCCGCTGCACCATCTGTTGTACACACTCCAGACCACCAGCTCATCTTCAAATGCATCCCCGTCTCATTCCCCTCTGATCTGGAGGAGATGTCCTCTCCCTGACAACCATCAATCCTACCTGGCCTTCAGTGTCCAGCTCAAAGTCCCCCATCTCCTTGAGGCTTTCCCCGATCACCAAAGAAGGAACCCATGCTTAGCGTATGCAGCAGCACACTCTTTACCCCGTGTCCTGCAAGTGGCTCTGACTGCTGGACTGCATCTGATTCCTCTCTGCATCCCCCGAGACCACAGAGAGCCCGGCGTGCAGGAAGTACTCAGGATATATTTCTCAAATTGAACAAAACTGAGTGTGACCTCCGAGAAGGAACTGCAGGCTGCCTGCCGCGGCCATCAGAGCATGGGCTCTGGCCCCCACCGCCTGGGTTTGAGTCCTGGCTCCCCCAAAACCTAGCTGTGTGACCTTGTGCAACTGCCTTGCTCTCTAAGTCCCAGCTCCCTCAATCTGTAAATGAAGAGAACAGTAATACCTATACCGCACGGGGTTTTGTGGGGACCGCAGGAGTTATAGATGGAAACCCTCAAAACAGTGCCTGGCATATAAGAAGTGCTCAATAAATGTTAGCAGTTACTATTCTTACTCACCAGCCTCCAGCCTGCTCCCACTGTCACCCACCCACCCAGGCTCAGTCCCCTGGCTACAAGGCCTCCTCTTCACAGTCCCAGCTGGTGTCCCTGCATTCCCACCCTTGTGGTTTCTGGTCATTAAGGTCCTACCAAATGTGGCAGGGCCAGCTGCTCTTCCCTGAGAGCAAGTGGGAGCAGGGAGTCTGGAGTACCCCCACTTCTAGGGGACCCTGGCCAGGGGGCAGAAGGTCGGCTCTTCCTCTAAGGACCCCCAGCCAGCAGCTCTCTACCCCTCCCCCGAGGACCACAGCAGTCCTCAGGCTACCCCGTCTCACCGGACCCAAAACACAGACCTCTCCGCCTGCACCCGCCCGGCATACCAACCTACTGCTCAGCTCAGGGCACCAACCTGCTTCTCCCAGATGCTGCCCCAGGTGGAGAGAGGGATGCTGGACAGCCCTACACTTTCCAGCTGTGGAAGCTTAGCCAAGTCATTGAACCTCTCTGTGCCTCAGCTTCTCCTCTGTACAAAGTGGATAACAGCATGTACCTGATAGGGCTGCTGGGAGAGGACACAGAGCTCTTATCACAGTGTCTGGCATACAGTAAGTACTCAATAAATGTCTTCACTGTGTACTCACTGGCATTACTCCAGACAGAGATTACCAACCCTTTTAATAAATGGGGACACAGAAGCCCAGAAAGGGGGCCGCAGCAATGTCCGTGCTGGAGCCAACACAAGAGGCACGTCCCACCTCAGCCTGTCCTAGTAAGAGACCTTCTCCCCTACCCCCTGGAGGTTCGAGGCCAGAACATCCCCGGACACCCAGCATCCTCTTGGCTCTGCACACTCCCAAGATGGTC
>JAQZBX010080884.1:0-13756 GCA_029593785.1 Cabassous unicinctus | reverse complement strand
TTTTTTTTTTTTTTTAGGAGTTAGCGGGGATTGAACCCAGGACCTCGTACATGTGAAGCAGGCACTCAACCACCGAGCTACATCTGCTCCACCATTCCAGCACATTAATTGTAGCATTAAAAAAATGCAAACACAAAAAAAGTACATGCCTAATAAATGCGATTTGAGATTCTCTTTTGATATTAATTCATATTAATTGCCTCAGACGATACTGATACCCAGACTGCAATCTGGCAAAAGAATCCTGTAACCGTTGGGGAATTTGATGTAATTATGAATTCCAGAAATATAATTGGACCATGCCTGTAATCTGATCTGTTAATCTGGGCATGATTGAATTATGATTAGGGCGTTGACTGGGCCATGTCAGTCAGTAGGGCGTTGAGCCCCACCCCCTGGTGGGTGGGGAATTGAATATAAAAGGCAAGGCAAAGAACAGAGTTGAAGCAGTCTTTTGAGAAGCAGTCTTTGAGAAGCAGCTGTGATGGTGGAAAGAAGGTCCCAGGAGAAGAGAAGCGAGCCATTCGCCTGATCACCTACAGCTGACCTTGTGGAGGAAACAGGAGCTAAGCCTGGAGAGAAATGCAGCCCCGGGAAGAGAGGAAGCCAAGAAGCCTGAACCCTGGGCAAATGTCGGCAGCTGTCTTGCTCCAACACGTGACAATGGACTTTGGTGAGGGAAGAAACTTATGCTTTATGGCCTGGTAACTGCGGACTTCTACCCGAAATAAATACCCTTTATAAAGACCAACCCATTTTCGGTATTTCACATTAGCACCCCTTTGGCTGACTAATACAAATCCCGACTGGCAGTCCCGACAGTGCATTTAAGAAAGTGGGGGGAGTATTGGGGTCAGGCTCTCTGAACAGCCCCATGAAGGCTCCTGGGAGGTGGGTGTGGAGAGCTCATTAAAACCAAGAGTGACACTGACTCTTGGGGTGGGTGTGGTTAACTCTGGACTCAAGAGATACGAGTAGGGACCTGAGGCACTAGAAAAGTCAAAGGAGGTGCAGAGAAGGGTGTGGTCTCAGCTGACCAGGTGGCCTGCAGGGATCACCATAAGTGAATAGCAGAATAAAAAGCAGCAAAACCAAGTAAGATAAAATAAGTGTCAGAAAAAGAGGGGAAGAAAAGGGAGAGAATGACTCAGGAGGGCTAAAATGATGTGCACGAAGGTCCAGAGAGATCAGGGGCCAGTGAAAGGAGTGAGGCAGGACCCAGGAGGGCTTTGGGTAAAGATGGAGCAGAAACAAGAAAGAGCAGTGGCTGCAAAACTAGAGGAAAGAGAAATGGACAGGCATTGGTGGGGCAGGGAGGGGCATGGAAGGGCCTAGAAAACTTCATTGGTGGGGCTCTGGGCTGTGGTGGCAGCCAGGACAGGCTCTGAGGGGTGAGAGGAGAAGAGGAGCCAAAGAAAAGGTTTTAGGAAAGCTGGTGGGTTCCTTGGACATTTGGGGAGCTCTGAGGGTGAGGGTTGGGGCTTTGGGCAGACGGCTGAGGGCAGCCGTGCAGGCACCTGCATGATGCGGACGTAGTCGGTGCGGTGCAGCTCACTCTCCTTGACCACCTTCTTCTTGAGTGTGGCCAGGTTCCTCTCCAGATGCTCCCGCTGACGGGCATACTCTTGCTGCAGGTCTGTGTTCATCCCTGCAATCTCCACCTGCGGGTGGGGAGGGGGCAGAGGGGATGCTCAGCTCGGGAGGGAGACCTCGGAGGGGAGGGAAGCAGGGGAAGGGGTGGCTGAGCTCACCATGTCTGCCCGCTGCACGTACTTCTCAAAGAGACCGCGGACCTTCTCCTTCAGCAGCCGGGGTTCCTGGATGTATGCGACGCAGTTGTGAAGGTCTGTCTTAAACCGTTTGACCAGTGCTTCTAAGTCCCGCTCCTGCAATCAGAGGCATTTACTTCTCAGCACTGTAGGGCTCTAGGTGTCGGAGCAGGGACTGCGGGCAAAGGCCGATGGCAGCAGAATGGGACAAGAGACACCTCCTCTGGGACTTTCAGCTGACTGTGGGGGGTCACGCTGGGCATAGGGGCAGAGATGGGCACACGGCCGAGAGGTGGAGGCACTAAAGCTCGTGTGCACCTGCCTGTGCTGGGGACCTGGCCTGGAACTCACGTGGTGCTTCCTACTTAAGAGGTCACACGGGCTTACTCCTTTATTGGCTCCCGATTCCTTACAGAACCAGAGGTCCTAAAAGCTGAAAGGAAGCTCAAGTGGTGACTCATATTCCTCTTAGAGCCAGGACAGATGGTATCAATTCTCTTGCAGGGCCATCTTATTAGCTCATCCAGTGTTCATCCTTCCTGACAGTCAAGGGGGCTGCTGTGAGTGGGAGGAAAGGTTCACAAAACTGGGCAGACGGGCTCATCAGCAAACTTGGCTAGGGCCCTCTGCCATCACTCTTTCTTCGGTATCCATCTTGCCCCACTTCTGACCTAGACAGAATCTCTCCTTCCCCTTGCTCCCATAGGCCTTTAGAATACGCCATACTTTTCTACCTTGCATTGTAATTATTATGCACATGACACTCAAGTTTGTGGAGGGCAGAATCTGTGTCTGTTCATGTTTGCAGCCCTCGGCTTCCAGCAATACCTAGCACAGAGTTGATGCTTAACGTGGAGGGTGGAAATATTCCATGTGACCCAAGAAACATCATGGAGTGCCCTGTGCTAGGGGGTGAGGGTGCTGAATCAAGTCTGGGCCCCCGACCGGAGACCTTGTTTCCAGTCCTATATATGTATGTACTAACTAGCTATGGGTGCTGGGTGAAGTTTCTTAACTTCCTAATCTCTCTGACCTTACCTTTCTCATTTATAACATAAAGAGACTGGAATAGGTGATCTCTGAGGTCCTTCTAGCTTCAGTAATTCTTTGGTAGTCAAAGCCTTTAAATACAGACTACAAATTACCACTATCAGCATGTTTTTTCCCCCAGGACAAACAACCCAAAGGCTATGAACTGGCTTCCCATCACTTTTATTTTACCCAAAGCCATTTTATAGTCTCAGGTGGATTCAGTCAAGTAATGTGCATGGGCCTGAAATGAGGCAGGACTGTGAATGGGTAAAGAAAGAGACTAAAAGTGGGAAATGTATCGCAGCGAGGGGCTGGCTCTGTCAGCTGCCCACTGCACACAGGGGCCAGGTCCTGAATCCAGGAGCTGCCAGGCTCTGAAAAGCTGCACACCTTCTGCCTCTCTCTGCGCATCTCCTGATCAGTGGCTTTCAATTTCTGCCACAATTCTGTGATGTTAAGCTCCAGTTGCGTGTTCCGTTTATGGAAACGCTCCAGTTCAGCTTCCATCTGTAGAGAACAAGGGAAAAGAGTCAAGAAGAAAATAAGAGAATGAAAACTGTACCTGGGAAATGAAGTCTTTTGGTGGGAATGGTTCCTTATGTTCTCTGAAAAAAAACCTTCCTTACTCCTTATGATCTTAAAAGCTTAATCCCCCACTCCCCTCCCCAGTCCCCCAAATTGCCAATATGTTAACCTATGATCATGTGTTTCTATGGCCAGGCTATAAACAGCTTAGATCTTTCCCTCTTAGTTTCCCCGTTCCTTCATCCATGCTAACTACTTTGCTTTCTTGAATTCGTTATAAATGGATAATTCTCATGTACTGCTACCTCGACTCTAACATGAGGTAGGGGTCTGCAGAGAAGTACCTCCCTCACCTATTTCGTGAAGTTAGGTGAGTGAGTCTCGACTCGCTGGGGCCACAAGCCAGCAAAGTCAATTCTAAAGCAGAAAGTTTTAAGGAAGTGGCATGTAGACATCTCCAGTCTAAGACGAAGTAGGAAAGAGGACGCCAAGAAGGAATTTCAGCTTCATTGCTATGCTGAAAAGGTCTTCAACAGTGCAACTGAGGAGAGTGTCATCATCAAAGGAAAAATAAGAAACCACCAGTGAGCTTCTGAAAGATTTTCTCTTCATCATTGCATTTGTATTAACCAAAGACATGTGAATGACAACGATGACAACTGGAGCTTTCTGATTACAATGAAACTAGTTGTGTGTGAGCTCTCAGTTGATCTAATTCCTGCCAAAAGCAGAGAGGTGACATTTGATTTATACACTAAATCTGTTGGACATTAGGATTCCTGATAATAGAGAGCTTCACTAACTACTTTGGGGGAATGGAACAGCTTACTGGGTCTTTTCATGGCTTGAAGGAACAGTCCCTCTGGTCCATCCTAGGCCCTTTGGTCAGATTTCAAGACTCCTGGTAGAAGGCCCCAAATGAGCCACATCCATGTTCTGGACACTGGAATGGGTGGCTTTTGGAAGAACATTACCTTCATTATTGGAAGCATTTCACATAGACAGAATAGCCTTTTGGCACAACGCTTGACATAAAGGAGGTAGCTGCTCAATAAATAGCTGATGAATGGCAAGTATAGTGGGCAAAGGGGAGCAACAGTGAGGGAAATGAGAGGCTGAAAAAACCTGCCTTCTGGAAGAGGAATGATAAGATGAATGTGCAATGCTGGCAGAGATATGGAGAGCCACCCAGTAGAGAACACACAGCAAGTGAGAATAAGACTATTTGCATAACTAAAGAAAGAATATGTCCATTAGGAAGGGTTGGCCAACTGTCATAAGCATAGGGATAAAAAACTGATTAAGAGGTAGTTTTGTTTTCAAGTGGCCTCAGGTCTAGGACGATAAAGACAGAAGTAAATAGAAGTTAAGATAGAATGGGATAAAGGGGTAAACCCTGTGTGTGCTCGAGATGAAAAAGGGTCCTGTGTGTGCACAGAGGAGGTGAGGAGGCAGCACCCAAATCAGGCTTGGTGGCCATGGGAAGACTGCTCAGAGGAGGAATAGGGATGCTTCTGTTGGGTTTTGTAGGAGACACAGGTATTTGTGGACAAGTGGAGAAAGGGAATTCCAGACAGAGAGAACAGCTGCCGCCCAGGGAGGACCCAAGGTGTGGGCGGCTGTGCATCTCTGCAGGCTAGAGGTGGCACAGGACAGCTGCAAGAGAGGCAAGCACAAAGAGTGAGGAAGTAGTGGGGCTGGAGAGGTCTGCTATGTGGAGTCATGAGAGACCCAAGGACAGAGGCCCTGATATCAGAAGTTTGTCCTTTATCCTGAAAGCTTGGGGGGAGCCACTGAAGGGTTTTCCCAGGGAGAGGCAGGATCTGATTTGCATCTTAGAAGGCTGATGCAGAGTTTTTCCTGGAGACAGCAAGATGGGAGCCAGGGAGACCAGTCAGGAGGTTACTGCTGTGGCCCAGCCAACAGATGATAGTGTCATACACCAAGGATATGGCAACAGGAAGAGAAGAAGGGGACTTCTTCAATTTGCAGGGACCTGCATTTGGACAGTTGATGTGCCTCTTTCTCTATAATCTTAAAGTCAGCAATGACAGATTAGGTTACTTTTATAAAGAAAGTGATACAGGAGTGTATTCTTTTCAGGCAAAGCCTCAAACCACTCTAACAATAAAAATAATCTATTTCATAGAAAAAATGTCAAATATGTCAAATTTGAACACCCAGGAGACCAGCCTAATATATGGGAACAAGCATCCTTTTCTCTGTGTGGAAATTCTGTCTACTTTTCCATGTGTTATTCATCACATCCAGCGGTTCTTGATTGGAGGTTGGGAGGTTGTGCCCACAGGACATATGGCAACATCTAGAGGCATTTTTGGTTGTCACACCTTGGGGGAGTTGCTACTGCCATCTATTGTGTAGAGGCCAAGGATGCTGCTAAATATCCCAAAGTGCACAGGACAGTCAACTTTAACAAAGAATTATCTACCCAAAATGTTAATAGTGCTGAGCTTGTGAAATCCTGCATTAGATGAATAAATAAATGAGTACAAAAACGTTCTGGAAACCCCTCCCATAGGAAGGGGACCCTTGAGTCATCAAAGAGAAGCTGGAAAAGTGTATGGAAGAGTGTACCTGAATGAGGGAAGCATTATGCTTTCATTCACAGAGTGTCTCAGCTCTACAAATGAGCCGAAGGCTTGAGGCTTCCTTCCTGTGGGAAAAGGAACTTCACAGAGACCAGCAGAGAATGGGCCAAATTATTTTATTCTCAGATTGTCTCTTCACTCCAAGGTTAGAGGCCTCCGAGGAAGGAACCAGCCCCAGACATCAGTGTAGGCAGGAACTGGCACCAGGTAGGAGGGGTTCTGTTTGAATCCCTCCCAAGGTGTGGGCATATTCCTGCTACTGACAGGAAAGTGAATCATCCCACAGGTGTCTTGGGGTGGGAACTATGCTGAGCTTCAAGCAAACGGTGGACCCAGCCTTAAACCCAGTTGGCACATATGTCAAAGGGGAAGGGAGAAATGTGGCAGTGATTTCCAGGGGCCTGCAGCAGGCTGACCTCCTGGCGGGTGGGGTGAGAGGGCTTCCGGGATCTCTGCTCTTTCTCTCCTCTTCTGGGGCTGCCATTTCAGGGCCCTGAAGTCCCTTGAGAATGGCAAGAGGCATTCCCAGAGGAGGCAGCTCTGTGGTCAGCTGGGGGTGACCTTCCTCATCCCAGAGGTCAGAGAGAAAGTCCCTGCCACAAGGACACGCCCTTCCTGGACTGATCCCACCACCTGGCTTCTTTACTGGGCCTCGCTGCGCAAACCAGCACCACCTTAGCTCTTGGGGGTCCAATTTTCATTGGGTGATCAGTGCTCTTTGAAACGCTTTTCCTTGGTACCCGTGCTCGGCACGCACAATTAGAGAAGACGGCATGGTGGGGTGGGGGAAGGCAGCAGCCTAGTTTGGATAGAGTGGTCAGGGAAGGCCTCCTTGAAGAGGCAACATTTGAGCTGAGACCTGAAAGATGCCAAGGAGCCGTCATTTGAAGATCTGCAGGAAGAGCACGCCAGGCAAAGGGGACAGCCCTGCCCGGGTCCCAAGATGGGACAAGCGTAGATTGTTTTAGGAAACTTGCGAGAGCTGGTGGGTGGGTCTGGAGCAGAGAAAGGAGCCTAGAGGTGAGCCTGGAGAGGTGGGGAGAGGCTGGGTCATGCAGGGCCTCACAGGCCTCAGAAGAACGTCTGTATTTCATTCAAGGTGGAATGGGGCACCCCTGGAGGCCTCCCTGTGGAGACCAGGTTGGAGGCTGGAGCAAAGACCACGAGAGAGGTGATGCAGGCTCAGAGTGGGGTGATGGCAGCAGAGCAGGGAGGAGTGTTCAGATCGGAGAGATCTTTTGGAAGTGGAGGAGCTAGGGCTTGGTGATGATTTGGATAAGGGGAGGAAGTGGGGGGAGGAAGAATCGAGAAGGACTTCTACATTTCTACCTTGAGCAACTGGGTGGATCATGGTATCATTTACTGAGAAACAGAAGACTGGAGAAAAGAAAAGGATGTGTGTTTTGGGGAAAATCAACAATTCTCTTTCAGATCAACCATGGGCCCCCACCCTCAGCTGCTTTCTTCCCAGTGAGGGGAATGACAGGTAAACATGTTATAAGGAAATGCAATGTGTATGGGGCACAGGAGGTGGGTGGAGGTGGGCAGGTGACCCGATGCCTCTTTGGCCTCTCAGGAGCCCTTGACCAACTGTTCTTGCTTCTAATCTCTCTCCTCTCTACCTCCATCCTGTTTGCTTCCCAGAACACATAATTATGCCACTTTCCTGCTCAAGAGCCTCTGGTGACTTCCTGTTCCTTATCAGATGAAGTCCAAATACTTTGGCCTTGCAGAGGGCCCCAGCCAACATTTCCAGTTTGAGAAATAATGGAGAACCAGGAGGAGTGGGATTTCTGGTGAGAGCCCATTGGCTGAGCACACATCGCCCTCTAGTGGTCGAAGGCCTAACAGCGGCAATTCCCCTTTTAAGGGCTGCATACCCCGCAGCCGGCTAAATCCCAAAGCACTTTGCTTTGCACAACCTTCCCTGTACCAGCCCCTGCGGAGTGGGGACTGCGCACTCCTTGACAGTGAAGTGGGGCTGAGAGGAGGGCTCTCTTGTACACCCCCCCCCCCAAGTCAGCCAGGAATAGTTGGGGAGGAGATAGATGGGTTGGAGAGGGCAGGGCGCTTCAGATGGCTTCTCACCTCCTGGATCTGTTCCTTCATCACCTTGATCTCATTCTCCCGAGGTTCTATTTGCTTCTTCAGCTCCTTTATTTTGTAATCAAGCACAAACTTGAATTTTTCTAGTTCCTGATTTTTCTTTTTCAGATCATAAATTCGCTTCTCCTGGGAGTGGGATGAAAGACAAGTGAGAGACATCCCCAAACCCTGATGTATGGAATTCCTTTAGGGCAAAGGACATAAATCCAGAGACCATCCTGACTGAGGAGACTTCTCTTCCGGCTGGGAACTCAAAGGCTGACTCTCTCCCCACTCGGCTCCAGTGCTGACCCTTTGTTTCTTGGGGGAAGTGAGAAATGAGACTGGGAGGAAGGCAAGGGTCTGGCCTGTTGGGTTAGAGAGTTCAGCATGTATCCCGCAGACCAGGGGTTGGTCAGTTAGAGCCCAAGGCCCAGTCTGGCCTGCTGGGCCTGTTTTTGTGAAGTCTTACTGGAACCCAGTCACGTGCATTCAGTTACGCACTGTGGGTGGCTGATTGCATGCTACAGCAGCAGAGTTGTTAGTTCCACAGAGACCACGTGGCCCACAGAGCCAAAACTATTTACTATTTACTATTTACTATCTAGCCCTTTACAGAAAGTTTGCTTACCCCCTGCTGCAGGCAATGGGGAGCCACTAAAGGACTTTTACTTTTGCACTCTGCAGAGCGTGGCAGATGGGTTGGTGAATAGTGGGGTGCAGAGGTGGGGATGGGGTTGGAGGCAGAAAGAACCTTTAGGAGGCTGTCGCAATTTACTAGGTTAGGAGGCCTTAACCTCTTTCTGGTCAAGCTCCCCCCCCTCCCACCCCCCTTGAGAATCTGAAGAGAGCTTTGGAAACTTCCTTGAAAATGCATAAACATGCACATGCAGAAATTTCAGCCAGGCACTATCCCATTTAATCCTTGTAAGACTTCCTTGAGTTAGAAACAAAGGCTTAGAGAAGTTGCTCAAGGTCTGACAAGGTCTGATGGCCAGTAAATGGAAGAGCCTGCACTAGAACCTAGTTACCTGACACTGAAGCCCATGTTCTCAACCACTGGAGAATTCTGCCTAACTAAGGCAGTAGCGGCAGAGTCTGGATTTGTTCAGGAGGATGATACTAAATACTGCTTATGTAGATGGTATGCCCCACAAAATGCGATGCATTCAGTGTTTTGTGAGAAAGGCATCCTAAAAAAGTAAGTCTGCTGATACCAGTTCACTGGGGTACCCAGCAGTTACAGGGCCAACCACAGGGGAGCTCCTCTGACCAGGGGGACCAGGTGGGCAATGGGACAGGTGGGCTGCCCCAGTCCATGGGACATGTCACCCTGGGATGCCTGGAACAGTGGGGAGCATGGGCCCGTAGTCAGATGACTCAGGTTCTCATCTCGAGTCTGTCAGCTATGAACTGTGTGACCTTGGACAAGATACTGAACCTCTGGGAACTCAGTTTCTGAAGCTATAAAACCAGGATATTCATGCTCCATTTAGGTTGTTGGGAGAATTATATGTGATGTGATTACAGCAATTAGCCCAGTGCCTAGCACCTTAGTGAATGTGAGCTCCCTTTCTCTCACTGACCACGTATCCCTCCATCAAGTTAAATATGTGTTCAGAAAAGCAAGAGACTCTCCCTGTCCTGAGGTTAGTCCTCATGGCTGGGCCCACTCCAAGCTGTAAGTAGGACAGAGGCTGAGCCTTCACCTTATCCTGAATTGTCTCATCTCTTTCCTGGATCTCCCGTTTGAGGCCCTGGATGTCCTTCTCCATGGACTTGATGACTCCTTGCAGCTTCACCTGCTCTCCCTTGAGGATCTCGATGTCATTGGTTCGCTCTTCAATCTCCTTCTGCAGGCTGCTGAACTAAGTAGACAATGGCAACAGCAAAGACCACCAGTGACGGTCTCTGAATTCATCTCCATTCCTCCCAAGTGTCTGTGAATTTGAAGAGCTCCTGACACTGATCTACTGTGATCTGAACTCTCCCACCTTCTATGAACTGAAAACGCCTCTAGTACTCAACATTTCTGGGCTTTAGGAGTGGATTTTTAGAGAACGTAGGATACTGCAGGGATTTCCCAGGCCAAATGGATGATGTAATATTGCCTAAGATCCAGCCCCATTCTACTCCCATGAGAATGGACTGTCTCTGCAACAAGAGGCTTCAGAGACAAGCTCCTCGAGTGCATCCAGAAGTGCAGCAATGTCGTCCATGACCACACCAGATGCTGAAAGGCTATAAAGGTCAAAGAGACTGGTCCTTGACTGATGAGCCATCTTAGCCACATCTAAGACAAGATGTGGTTGTCCCTGGATTTACCTAGTAGCATGATTTCTAAAAAGAAGCAATGTGGGCTTGCTATATGAACTTGGCCTCTCTAAGGCTAAATGCTTTGGGGAAACTGTGGCAATTCTACAAGGATCTGTGGACTGAATCCTCCCTCATCCCAATTGTCAATGAGTTAAATCATCTGCCCCAACTTGTAACCTAAGCATCCTATACCCCCACTCCTCCCACCCATGGAGTCTGAACAGGAGCCACCCATGACTCCCTGTACCAAGAGTCTGAGGACACCTCCAGGCTAAGACTTTAAATCTTATTTCCAAAAACTTTATTTCTATCTCCATCAGAGGTTTACCTCTGAAAACTGACAAAATCCTTCTTGCCAATTAATGAGAGCTTAGAGAGCTTCCATCAATGTCACAGTGAGCCTCAATACCCCTGAGTAAAGGAAAGAAGGTGGAGGTGGGGAGAGGCCCAGATGCTTGCCCTTTCAGAGGATGGCTTAAGGGTCTGTGTGACTGAAGGTGCAGGGAGACCCCTCACTCCAGCCAGCGCTCCTTTCCTAATGCACTTGCTGGAGATGAGAACTTCCAGGTGGGGAGCTCTGCCAGGCCAGCCGGGGCAAAGCTGCTCGCGGCAGGCTCTGCTGCCTCTGCCCACCCCGCCCCACCCCACCCTTCTCTGCAACACTGCCCTTATCTACCCCAGGTCTCAGAGAGCAGGCCAGTACCTTTTTCCTCATGATTCCTGTTTCTCCTTTGAGCCGCAGGTTTGATTCTTTTTCATCCCGTAGCTTTTTCTCATACTTAGTTTTAATATCTTGGATTTCTCGGTCTTCATCTTCTTCGATCTGTTTCTTGGTCTCCTCAAACTCCCGCAGCTGCTGTCTGACATCTTCCTGTGCCTGGCTCAGTGAGAGAGAGAGTCAGAGAAGAAGGGACTCGTGGCACCCTTTGTGCTACGAGGGCTGGGGATGAGATAAGCATGTGAAGGCCTATCATGAGGAATGGAAGACCAAGTGTTACTACAGAAATGGAAACCAAAAGCCATGGGTCCCTTGACCCTTCCAGTTTCTTCCTGTCTGTCCTTCTGTCTTCCCTTCTTTCCTTACCCAGATTAGGCCCAGGCTCCATCCCTTCAATTACTCTATTACCAACACCTCCACACTCTGTTCTGTCTCTGGTCTTCTTCATGCTGACACCCAAGTTTCCTATGTCTTTCCTTCATAGCACTTATGGCAGTTAAAATTTTATGTTCATTTGTGAAATTGTTTGATTGTCTCTCCCACTAGATGTAAGTTCCTCAAGGTTAGAAATCCTGTGTATCAAGCTCACCACTGAACTCCTAGCACACAATACACACTGGCATACAGTAGGTATTCAATAAATATTTGAATGAATGAGTGAATATTCAATTCTGCCCTCCCTCTCCCTAATCCAATCAACCCTGCCCTTTCTACCTCCCAAATAGTTCTCAAATCCACCCACTTCTCTTTACGCTCTGTCACTGCCCAGGCCATCGTTCCTCTTGCCTGGCTGTCTCAGACGCCTAACTGGTCTCTCTGCCTCAGGTCCCGCATCCCTCCAATCTGTTCCCACTTTCTAGTGAGAGAGAGCTTTCTAAGTCACACACCTGAACGTGTCACCCCTGTATTACTAGCCTTCTGTGGTTCACCCTTGCCCTCAGGATAAAGCTCAGAATCTTGACAAGGTCTATGGGCTCTGCATGAGTTTCACTCTGGTTCTTGCCTCAGCCATCATTCTCATCCCAAGCTCTTGCCAGAATAACCTAATTCAGTTCCCCAACCGTGCATGTCCTGCTGGGACTGTCCTCTCTGTTTTCACCCCTCTTCATGTGGATCTCTCCTATCTTCCTTCAGCTCTTAGCTTAGAAATTTCCTGTGGCATGTTCCCCATTACTATATGCTATATTGTAATTGCTTTTTGATAGATTCCTCCACTAGAATGTATGTTCCTTGATGGCAAGGATCACATCTCCCTGTTCACCACTGTGAACGCTCAGCAGAGTATCTGATATATAACTGGTGCTGAAGGACTAAAAGTCTAGAGCCCAGAGGCTGGAAAGATAAACTATACCTGTGGAGACTGGAAAGTGACTAGGGCATAACTCCTTTTTGTTTAGTGGACCAAGGGGCAGATATTTAAGATTCTGTCAGATGGACAACACCCATTCCAAGGAACAGAGAGTGTCTGCAACTGCAAGCAAGATAGTTTCATCCATCTGCCCCATGGGATCTAAGCTCCCTCTCAATTAGAAACAGAGTGGGCATCACCATCCCAAAATCCTCAATGGACTAAAGTAGACTTATTATTATTCTATTATAGACATATTATTATTCTAGCAATGGAAGAACTCATCATTGATATAAAGGCAGTGGCCACCAGAGGTTCTGAGGGATGGGAGGGGGAAGAATAGGTATAATATGGGGGCATTTTTGGGACACTGGAGTTGTACTGCATGACATTGCAGTGATGGATACAGACCATTGTATATTTTGCCATAATCTACAAAATTGTGTGGGACAGAGTATAAACTATAATGTAAACTATAATCCACACTTAGTGGCAATGCTTCAATATGGGTTCACCAATTCTAACAAATGTACCACAATAATGAAGGATGTTGTTAATGTGGGAAAGTGTGGGAGGGGGAGGGAGGGGGGCTTGTGGGATTCCATTATCTTTTTTATGTAACATTTATGTATCTAAAGCTCCTTTAAAAAATTAATTTAAAAAAAAGATTATGTCAGAATCAATCCCTTTCCTCACATACTTACTCTGGGATTCTCCCAGGCTGCACATGTCACCCATGCACGGGATATTTGTGGGGTTAAAAGAAACAAAATGGTTTTAAAACTGGACTCAACTGCCCCCTGAGAAAGGAAAGGCTCCTCTCTTTTTCTATCACATGTCACCAGATCCTTGCCAGACAGAAGCCTGGCACAATCAGCTCTATCTGCAGCTCAGAGGGGCCAGCAACCCCCTGCTCTTGGTCTTGTAGATATTGCTGAGAAGTAAAAGAAGCCCAGCCAGGTTAGCAAGATGGCATGTCAGATGGACGCTCCCTAGGAAAGTTTAAACCTTATTACAAACCACTTTTTGACCCAAAAGCAGAAATGCGTTATAGTCACTATGGGAGGTCCTATGAAGAAGTCTCTCTCCCCTCTGGATAGATTCATTATTCCTGAAAGCAGTGTCCTGGTGGGGAAGATTAGAAGTGAACACATGGGGAAGCGGGTGTGGCTCAGTGGATAGAGCCCCCGTTTACCATATGGGAGGCCCGGGTTCGCGTCCCGAGGCCTCCTTGTGAGGGCACGCTGGCCTGAGCGGTGCGGTGGGCTGATGCAGCAACCTCACGGCAGGAAGCGGGTGTGGCTCAATGGATAGAGCACCCGTTTACCATATGAGAGGCCCCGGGTTCGCTTCC